>MWSQ01002500.1:0-62761 GCA_002116395.1 Ramularia endophylla | reverse complement strand
TCCGTAACATTGGCGAGATCACTGAGCTCGCTGGCTGCGACTACCTCACGATCGCACCAAACCTCCTCGAGCAGCTGTTGAACAGCCAGGATGCCGTCCCACAGAAGCTGAAGGCCGAGGAGGCATCATCTGTCAGCCTCGAGAAGAAGTCATACATCAACGACGAGGCCGAGTTCCGCTTCCAGTTCAACGAGGACACCATGGCTGTGCACAAGCTCTCCGAGGGAATCAGCAAGTTTGCCGCTGACGCCGTTACCCTCAAGGACATCCTCAGACAGAAGATTGGTGCCTAAATTTGTTCTTTGAAAGCGATCTGATGTTACTGCGATGGGTGGTCTAACCAGGCGCCAAAAATGCTTTCTTGGGCCATAGGAGTTTCCATAGAGCAATGAGATGACGAACATGCTTCATGTCACCTGCTATATCCCTCGTCGTGTGAACTGTAAATCCATGTATTTCGTAGGCGAACCCTTCGCCGCTGTCTGTTGTTCTCGGCGAAACTTGTGTCATATCAGACATCAAACATCCAGTCTCCGTTGTCGCAGGAGAAAATGCATCCGACCGATTACGCAATGAGGGGCCTATGGATGGTGGGGCAGCTCCAGCATCAGCTCATCGCCCGTGTTTCGATCTGATTCCATTGCTGATTTATTTCTACAACGCCATCACGAAGAGCAAAGACAACAACATCACAATTCACAAACAACCACAAAACAAAAACACCGCCATAATGGTCAAAGCAGGTACGTCCCGTGGCGCGGAAGCCGACCAGTCAAAGGGTGTGGAGCTGGTCTACCTAGACAAGCAAGAATGAGCACGTTTCGTGACCTTGATGGAGGTGTACCTCTGCGGCATCGAATGAGATGTCGGTGTGCTCGCGGCTGTGCAAGCATGTGTCAGAGACACTTTGGAGAATGACCTTGATGTCCACAATGCCATTGGCTTTGGTAGAGAGGGCAGAGCTATCAGAGTTGATGAGCTGACATTCTCTTCACAGTCGCCGTTCTCCGTGGAGACTCCAATGTCAAGGGCACCGTGACCTTCGAGCAGGCGTCCGAGGGTGCTGAGACTAGCATTTCCTGGGACATTAGCGGTAACGATGCCAACGCTGAGCGCGGCATGCACGTTCACACCTTTGGCGACGCGAGCAACGGGTGCACGAGCGCCGGCCCACACTGTGAGTAGCCACAAGCGAGGTGTAAGACAACAAGCATTGACAGCAAGATTCAGTCAACCCACACGGCAAAGAGCATGGCGCTCCCTCCGACACTGAGCGTCACGTTGGTGACCTCGGCAACTTCAAGACCGACGGCCAGGGCAACGGCAAGGGCTCCGTCACTGACAAGCACATCCAGTTGATCGGTCCAGAGAGCGTCATCGGACGTACCATCGTCGTCCATGCTGGCACCGACGATTTGGGACAGGGTGGTCACGCCGAGAGCAAGAAGACGGGCAATGCTGGCGGACGTCCAGCCTGCGGTGTCATTGGCATTGCCGCATAAAGAGTCTGCGACAGACTGATATGATGACTGTGACGAAGAAGACGAGGCGAGAGAATGTGTACATGTAGCATAGGTTACTAAAGTATACGACCTCTTGCCATCTCACAACTCGTGGCGTCCACTTGGTTGCTGTCCTCCCTATCCATAGCTACTCTGCAGTCCTAATTGTACGATCCTGGCTCTTCTATAGATATGCATCTTTTCGAGTCTTTCGAGTCAAAGGGATCGTTTGACGTGGCTTGGTTTTTTTTCGATGGGTGGCTCGAGTCGCGATGATGGATGTCGAGGCCGTCGAGTCTATGTGGATGTCAAACTTGTCAGAAGCAAGCACATGTTGATACTTGTTATCCCGATGATGGCTATAGTTGATTGTGCAGGACTCCCTCAGACAGTTGCAACCAGGAGGGAGATTTGTACTGCTGTACCCCTTCTCTCCCGTGATGAGTCTACCTTAAGGTACCCATTTTTAGGCGCCGGATGACTTATCCCGGCGCTACACCTTTGTCCACCTCCCGTCTCTTCCTCCTCCTTGCATTCCAGAATCCACACCTCCTGCACTCAACGACAGGTCATCAATGCAGTCGAGCACATGCTCCGATACGGTATGCCGGGCCAACGCACAAGCGAAAGATGCCTGCTCTGCGTGATCAGCATCTCAAACTCCTTCCGCAACGCGTACCCCAGGAACTGAGGTCAGGACACGGCCCTTCTACGGTGATGAACGAATGCGCCAAACAACAAGTTGTATCTTTGCCACCGCAATCAGAATGATGCCAATCTTCGTCGGATAGTGGAGGGTCGTCGGCCGCTCTCCAACATCCTTGTGTGGTGTATCTTCATCAGCCCGTCGCCATTTACCTCTCCGCAGAGCGCCAATGCAAAGAATCACAGCTGTTGCACTGCACCCATTGAGCCTATTCTGGTCTTTCTTCGCCGAGCATTGAACCACTTTGAGTCGACACTCTTCCGAAACCATGCAGCATAGACCAGGCCTCTCCCCGGTTCTCCACGGCACTAGACGGAACGACAGTGGGGCTGGTGGGACCTGCACATGCATTTCTCTGCCTCATGTCAACTTTCCCCGTTCTTGGGCAGCGGTGGTCACGCGCAAGCTTATGACGGACTCCGAGGGCGGTGGTCTTTCAGATATCACCCTTCGGCAGGTAGGATTTTGGGCAAGGTCCTCCTTCCCTTCTCTTATCTTCACACCTCTCGCACACACTGTTTCTGCGCTGAAACGCGACCTTTACGGACCTTCCTTACCCTGTTCTCGAATACTCACATACAGCCGCACCAAGAAGGACAGACGCGCTCTTGAAGTGTCGCACTCGCGAGTGCGCAATGCCTGCCATGATGTCTGCCGAGGAGGTGAAGTTCCTTCCCATGACTCCAGAGTCACATGTCAACAAAGACCCAATGGCTGCGGCCGGCGTATCAACTCTGAAAGCTGAGAGAGAGGGACCAGTGGAGGGCGTGAAAGAGGTGAGCGCTTGTTCCAGGTGAAACTTCATGCGCAGTCCTCCAGGATCGCCATATAAAGAATTGCGAGCCAGCACCTCTCAATACCTCAATGTCGTACTGGGCGAACGACTTGACAGATGGATTTGGTTCGAGCGCATCTTGCTAACACTGCTCATGCAACAGGTACGGCCTGGTATGCCAAGATTCACTACTAGCAAAGAGAACGTTCTTGCCCAATTCTTCATTGGCAGCATCGATCAGGGCACGACATCATCTCGCTTCATCATATTCGACGGTACAGGCACGCCAGTTGCCAGTCATCAACACGAATTTACGCAACACTATCCTGAATCTGGCTGGCACGAGCACGATCCGCATGAATTAGTCGCATCCGTCGAGGTTTGTATCAAAAAAGCGACAAAGGCTTTTGAAGAGCTGGGGCACGACTTGGACGATCTTCGCGCCATAGGCATTACCAACCAGAGAGAGACAGCTCTTGTTTGGGATGTTGAGACTGGCGAGCCTTTACACAATGCTATTGTAAGTCTGATTGCATGAGAATGAGCGAGGGAACAGCATGAGCATTGTCTCACATGCTGCGCCCAATACCTCACAGTGGATAATGCTGACCACTCCTTGCCCCGACTTTAGGCTTGGCCGGATACCCGTACTAAAGGCTTGGTGAGAGAATTGAAGGAGAAGGAAAAATCAATGGGACTGGATATCTCACATCTGACTGGAATGCCATTGTCAACATATCCTTCTGCCGTCAAGCTAGTATGGTTGCTCCAACACGTCCCAAAGGTCAAGGAAGCATACGATGCCGGCAAACTCGCATTCGGAACCGTGGATACTTGGCTGCTCTATAATCTGAACGGCAAGAACCGCGACTATTTCGTTACTGATTCTACGAACGCTTCGAGAACTATGTTTATGAATCTGCATACCGTCAAGTACGACAAGCAGTTGCTGGATTTCTTTGAGCTCGACGCGAACAAGCTGCATCTACCCAGAATCGTACCATCTTCGGACGCAAAAGCATATGGAAAGATGGCGTCTGGAGCGCTTGTAGGAAAGCGCATAGCGGGATGTCTTGGAGATCAGTCGGCAGCACTGGTCGGACAGCAAGGTGTGTGATATTGGAACTGAGTGCACGATCTTGCATGCTAACGGATGCAAGGCTTTACGCCTGGTCACGCGAAGAACACGTACGGAACTGGATGCTTCCTGCTCTACAACGTAGGCGAGAAACCTGTCATTTCTGAGCATGGCTTGCTCGCAACGATTGCGTATGACTTTGGTGGAAAACGGAAGCCTGTATATGCTCTGGAAGGTAGCATTGCGGTAGCGGGCAGCGGTAAGTCTCAAACATTTTGGGTTATTCTGTTGAGATCCTACTGACTTGCTTGCCTCTGAAGGTGTGAAGTTTCTAATGAACAATATGGGTTTCATCACACACAGTGAGAAGATCTCTGAGTTGGCGGCAACCGTGGAAGACAATGGCGGATGCGTATTCGTAACAGCCTTTTCTGGGCTCTTTGCGCCATATTGGATAGACGATGCCAAGGTACGTCTCGCATGTCTTCGACGACACCAATACATTTACTCTTTGCAAAGCTAATGTGAATCGCAGGGAACCATTTTCGGCATCACTCAGCACACTCAACGAGGTAAGCGATTATGTTATGCGGCATCCGTCCATCTACTAACCTGTTCTTTCTTGACAGGACACATCGCCCGTGCAACTCTCGAAGTAAGTGTGAACAAACCTGTCGTATTACTATCATTCACTGACCAATCTACAGGCGACTTGCTTCCAAACCAAAGCCATCTTGGACGCAATGCACAAAGATTCTGGCCATAAGCTGTCGGATCTCGCCGTGGACGGTGGCATGTCAAACTCGAACTTGTGTATGCAGACGCAAGCGAACATCATTGGCATTCCGGTCGACCGCCCTGCCATGCGCGAGACCACAGCCCTAGGAGCGGCCATTGCCGCCGGATTTGCCGTTGATATCTGGAAGGAATTTGCGGAGCTCAAGGCCATCAACCAGAAAGATCGGAGCCGTTTCGAACCTGAGATCACGCCTGAACAAAGCGAGAAGATGTTTAAGAAATGGCGACGTGCTGTTGAGATGTGCAAAGGATGGTAATGAAGATTCCGACCCCACGCAGTCACGAGTCATGCTAACTGGGGTGTAGGCTTGATCCGGACGAGGGCAGCGAGGACTTCTGATGAACATGAACCTCGTGCAATAGTGTCGTTGGTGGCTGATCGGAACGAATGATCTATGATGATGTCTAATAATGCGGATGTAGCGATGCCAGATACGCCTTTCCGACGATATTTGATCCTCCCTGTACCTGGTCTATTTGCCCGCCTCCGCCTTCTCAGATGTCATGTCTTTCTGGGCATCATCACCTCGGCTGTTCCGACTTCACTCTTTGATCTCGCGCGTACAATCGTTCCAGCTAACCTTGTTCTCCAGATGATCAGCCAATGCAAATCACGATGAACTCCATGCTCGGTGCCACAGCAGCTGCAATGGTTGTTCAACTCGCAGTCGAATTGTATCGCCGGCCGCCGAGAAATGTATTCGGGCTGCCGCTCCGGCATGCTGAATTGCGAGTCATGATTTCGACTGCGTTAGGCGCGATGCCATTACCAAGATACTGGACGAAAACTTACCAGCAACGACCGTGGCTTGCCCCAGCACGGTGCGGCGGCAAATGCATGCTTGTGCGATGTGCATGCAGTAGCGTCATGCACGCGGGCAAGATCCCGGTCAAGGTTGTCGTTGCAGGTAGAGTGTTGGCGAAGCGCTAGGGAGCAAAACGATGTTACCGTGCATACACAGTCGCGCCGGGAGACAAGAACCGGACCAGAAGCTGATGGTTACACACGTGGACCGGCAGACAGCCGTACTTCGCACAGCAGAATACCAACCAGGTCTTCTTGTCTCCGATATCTCACCGCTTGAGACCGCATCGCTCCGACTTTGGACAAAATAGCGGATCTCACTATAGAAATGACAAGATTGTGCGATGGTTTGGTGGCGGATCCCAGCTGACAATCCTCATGAACGATATGGACGGCACATCGCCACTTACGGGGTTGAACGAACATCTGAGGTGTGAGGACATGTCTGACATATACATGTCAGACATGCGCAACGGGTTTGAATTCGCTGTGAAAAAGTGCATGAGCATTTATCGCAGACATACAAGCCATTGAAGGTTCTCACTTGTTGCAGCATACCAACCCGGAACATCTTGGGTGGTACAAAGTGGCAACAAATCACTTTGGATTGCCAAAACAGAAATCCCAAGCTGCCGGTGCGGATAAGGAACGCGTGATGCGCGCGAATACTTTGGTTATTTCCTTCCACACGGGACGGGCTTCTATTCACAAGAGAAAGGCCATTCGAGCGTGGAGAGCACGAGCAAGCCTAAAAGCGTAAATCCTCCCAGGGACCAATGGCGAGCGATAATGCCATTCTGGACATTTCATTCGTGGGAGCCTCTTGATTATCATACTGTCCGCAAGAAGTCAGCAGACTGGCCGGCCATGCCAACCCCACTCTGCCTTGCAAGTCCCGAGTCGTCCCGCCGATGCCAGATCGATGCGAGTCAGGCATAGATACAACTAGGGTAACACCAGCCGACCCAAATGGCAACGAGATCTGTAACATCTTGAGCTGGACGTGACCGACCCGTCCCGATGCTGCCGTTCCCAAAAGTGCCGACTGGGGTGTTTGTAAAGATCCACACGACAACCTCTCTCGTTCAAGTTTGCTAGACGACTCACTTAAATTGGCCCCAAATCCTCTTGATCTTTCAAGCACCTTACACGAAAGACTCGCCGACCCTCGACAGACTGGCATTTTCAAACTCGATAACTGCCTGCTTCCTCGCGACAAACTACAGACAGCAAAACACCATCAGCATATCAGATCGAGATGTGCGAACATCAGAAAGTCGAATATGGCTGCGGCCATGCGAGATATCTTGTACGTTGAATAAGAGATCGTGGAGATGTCGTCAAGCCTGACCTCATTCCCATACAGGTCGACGCCTGGTGTTCCAAGTACGAACAAAGTCATAAACGCTGCCCGTTGAATGTCACTTCCATCAACTACCGGTTCTCCGAAAAGTGTGGTGAGTTAAGGAACTTCCCAAAACGATCGTACTGAAAGCTGTCGTTGACAATTCCACCCAGGCGACTGCGAAGACACGTCCTCGAAGAAATGGGCTCTGCGGAGGAAAGCATCGACAATCCAGGGCAGGAAAGCCAGCTCATCATCGAGTTCAGGACAGTGAGGGATTTTGGGAAACCTGTGTGCTGGGCGCACGGGCTATGGTGTTTGAATACATGCTCCTCTAGAGCGCAGCACATGTTTCTTGACAAACAATTCCAAAGGTATCACACACATCGTCTCATCTATTGAAATAATCTTTTCCCCCAGTCTTGTTAGCAGTACATTTGAGTCTTTTTTGCTGATTGATGTGTGTCCCTGCAGCAGGCACGCGGGAGTCGTGCTTCCAACCACTCGGGCTCTTACATTTTTCGATCTGTGGAACTCGCGCATTGTTGCGCAATGTCCAGCGTACTGATGTTGCACTGCAGTAACAGATTCTGCACATCGACAGCTTGTTTTCCGCGTCATAAAGCACGCGCCAGGCTATGATGTTGAATACTGTGTCTGTCGACCGGGTTACTTCAAGGAGTGAAGTGCAGATTGGCAGGGGTGGTGGTGGTACGAAAGCACTGAGGCTTTGTCAGAGCCGCGACAGAACCATGGAGTCGGGCCCAGTCATCTGCCAATCTGCGGCAACCTGCATTTTATGATTGACCGCCACAAGGAAAGGGATGATCCTTTTCAAATTTCGACCAGTTCCAGGACCGCTTCCTCGTTCGTTGATCGTTCGTTTCGCTTTTGGTTGGAACAAGCAGCTGAATCGATGCGTTACGAGCTGGGTGCGGAAGACTCATTCCGCGGCCAGAGTCGAAGGAGGCTCCACAACCTATTACGGAAACGACAGATCATTTGGGGTACAAGACCGGATACCAGCACGTCGTTGCCGCTTCCCACGAAACGACCTTGTCCGTTTCTGACCCATTACATGTTCTGGGTTATCGGATTTGGGTTTTGGTCGTCTCAAACTGTCGATGTACACACTCTTTCTCAAACACCCTGTCGTCGAGATGGGCCAGGGAACGGTTTCGGGATTCTGGGCGATCGTTCGGTATTGGGTTGTGTTCCAGGTGGTCATCAATCTCTTCTGCCACTGTTATGGGACTTGGTCGTTGATGACAAGAAGAAACAAATCATCTCGACATTGTCTGAGAAGACAGTGAAAGAAAGAAAGAAAGAAAGCGAACATCGACCTGCCAGGAAAATGAGAATGCTGTGATGAGATTCACCTCATCGTCAATACCTTCCCGGAAGTCGCCACCGAGCTGACGACTGATGTCGATTGAAAGTGATTCTTCGAAATGAAGCAGTGTCATTGGCCGATTTTCCTTCGAATTTACTCGCAAGGCTGCCATGGCGGTCAAGGCTCGCCAACGGCTTTCCAGGCTTACGGGCTCTTTTTCACGTGGACTTGATCCTACATAGGAGTACATCATCTTATCATCATCACGATTCTCATCACAAGACTCCTTCTTGGCAGCACAGCGCCCTGCCGAAAGCAAGTCTCAATGACTGGCATTCTCTACTCTTACCAGAAGGACAACGTCTGGATATAGATGCGAGGGGAAACTCCTTGCTCGGTGGTGATCTTCAGCACTATATGTGCAAATCGACTATTATGAAAATGGAAGCCGCGCTCTCCGCGCGTCTTCATACTACTAAGTAAGCCACCCCCAACGACCCACGCCAGCTGGAGTCAGTAGCGCACGGATATAAGACCCATTGGCCACGGAGCGGTCTCATGCAGGTTGTCGAGAACATCGCACTCAGCCGGCACCGTCGAAGAAAGAGGTTGTGTAATCGATTGACCCCTCAAAGAAGTCATGTCTCCAACATGCTTGGCTTTTTGCTTTCGTCTGCTATTCAATCAGCAATTTGAAGGTTTGCGGTAATGGGATCTCATCACACCTTCGGCGATCTCTTATTATAGCTACCTTGCTGTCGTTTGCTTCTTTCTGCTTCATGTACCACTCCTTACGGGATGATACACACAGCTAGAGATGGCATCGGTCTCGAATCTTTCGACAGAGGTCAATTGCCTTTTGTTGCTTGCCGTCGTTTTGAATACAAGACCATACACGAACCCACACAAGAAGTCCACCGGCCAATGACACAGCTTACAAGGTCGTAGACCATGGACCCAAAACGAGCCAACGACCAAAATCTTGGCACATTCTCTCTTGGGTTCAGGAGGACAACAACTTCAACAGACGGCTTTCTTAGCTCTTGGGACTCAGCATGTCAAGCTTTTGATCGCTGAAAGACAGCTCTTTCCGCGTGAGAGGACATGTCTTCAGTGGAATGGTGATGTAGGGCAGATTCGATGAAAGGGTCATGGAATGAAGGTGCTTGGGGGAAAGGTGTGATGGTATGGTTTGTTGCTGAGGGGGTAAGAATTGAAACTTGTATTGTAAGAATCGCAGCAGAAAGCACGATATCGAAGGTGAACGAACCTTCCATTGTCTTGGCTTATTGTATTGAATTCCTGGTCCTGGAAGTTCTACCTTATTCTGTCTTCCTCTCTGCCTCCTCGCCTTCTCTTGTGGGCTTTTGCTGCCATTGGATGTGACCTTTACCTCTTCCCCTCTCAGCCTTCTTTTTGCGGCACCCCGTGCGTCCCCTTGCACCGCAGCACAAATCTTATCCTCGGCCTCATCTCATCTAACTCTCTCCGCGACATGCCCTGCACTCCTCCTTTACGAGCGTGTTTCCACGAATTCTTCCAATAATCTTATCCCAATAATCTCCTTGAGCATCCCTCAAAGATTCCCGCCCTCCTCCTTCCACTTCCTCAAATACTCCTTAGCATCCATCGGACTCCCCGTCTCAGTATGTGTGAAACTTCCCTTTTCCTTCTTGACTCTTCTCGTCACAAATGGTGTCAACTAGTTCCCCGTCAGCTTGCTCCCGGTTAACATCTCATAAAAAGTGAAATAGGAATACTGACACTGAAATCACTCAAATCCGGACAAACATAGGTCCTCACTTTCTTCCAATCAATGGTGTAACCTCCATATTTCGTATGTCTTCCCATGGCACCCGTTCGGTTTCCTTTGTAGTAATTGTGGGGACCTTGTTTGGTGGTGAGGGCGAGACGCCTGATGGCGCGTTGGAGGATGGGGGTGGGTTGCATCTTTACGGTTGTTGATGGTTATATCGATTGAAGTCGTGGGTTTGATGTGCTGAAAGACCTCTCATCATGGACGGAGGTGACAATGCGGAGGACGGGATGTCGGAGTTCGGCAAGGCGCACGGACCTTGTAACTTTTTCAAGCGGAGGAGGCAAGAGCGATCGTCACACTTCGAGAAATGTTGGACTTTTTCTGAGAAAAATCACACATTTTCCAGTCGAAATCAAGCCATTATGCCACCCCGTCTCGCCCGCGCAAATGTTGCTCCGACATCGAATGCAGCGCCCAAAAAGGCGAAGAACAAGAACAAGAAACGGGCATTAAATGCCTATGCCAGCGCCGCTCGTCAAATCCCCGAAAGTCGGCTGAATCGGAATCGCATGGGCGAGGATTTGGACGATGGACCTAAGCGGAAGAGAACACAGCGCGATGAAGATGATGAAGATGATGGGGGTGAGGAGGAGGAGGAGGAAGATGAACCGCGGAAGAAGAAGAGGGGAATCGCGAATACCCACGATGAGTTGGAGCACGGGAGTGACAGTGAGGGGAACGAGTGGACCATGGGCGGACTGGGCGGTGGGGAGGAGGAGAGTGATTTGGATTCTGATGACGCGTTTGGGGAGAGCGATGAGGAGAGATTTAGTGGGTTTACCTTTCGGGGGAGTGCCAAAAATAAGAGTAAGAAGGGAATGAAGAAAATTATGAGGAAAGAGGTGGATTTGGATGAGAGTGGGAGTGAGATTGATGAGGGCGATAGTCAGGATGAGGAGGGGTTGGGCTTTGGGGATGACGGCGTCGATTTGGCGACCATGTTGGATGATAATGAGGAGGAGGACGAGGGGGTGGAGAAGAGGGGAGAAAGTGGGAGTGGAAGTGGAAGTGAGGAAGACGACGAGGATGATGAGGAAGAATCTGCTTCTGACGATGAAGACGACGATGAAGACGATGATTCCGCTGATGAAGAAGCCGTCGCCCGCAACATGGACCTTGTTGTTGGCCTGGATCCCTCCGCTCGCTCCCACTCCACCCAAGAAGAAGGCACCACAACAGTCGACGACTTCATGGACAGCAGCATCGCCCCTCTCCCGCCCGTCAAATCGTCCAAAAAGAAGAAAAAGTCTGAAATCACCCAACTAGCAGCCAAACTCCCCAAACGCCAACAAGACAAAATCGACCGCACCATCGCCTCGGAAAAAGCCAAAGAACAACTTAACCGCTGGCAAGACACCGTCAAACGCAACCGACGAGAGGAATTCCTCACATTCCCCCTCCAAGACCCCGTCGACCAATCCGGCATCACGGGAAAAGACAGATTCCTCCCCGCAGCCCAGCAAGCCCCACAAAATGAACTCGAAGCCAGTATCCAGCGCATCATGGAAGAATCCGGTCTCGCAGCCTCCAACAAACCCTCTGGCGCAGACGTTCAAGAAGAACAAGATCTCCTCAAAGCGGAAGAATTAGCAACTAACAATCTCCCCATTGAGGAAGTCATGCGTCGTCGCGCCGAACTTCGCAAGACGAGGGAGTTGTTGTTTCGAGAGGAAATCAAGGCGAAGCGGATTGCGAAGATTAAGAGTAAGAGTTATAGAAGGGTGCATCGGAAAGAGAGGGAGAGGTTGGCGGAGCAGGAACGGGTTTTGATGGAGGGGATTGGAGGTGGGGATGGTTTGATGGATGAGGATGAGAGGGAGAGGCAGGATCGGAGGAGGGCTGAGGCGAGGATGGGGACTAAGCATAAGGATAGTAAGTGGGCGAAATCTTTGAAGGCTAGTGGGAAGGCGGTTTGGGATGAGGGGGCTAGGGATGGGGTTTTGGAGCAGGCTAGGAGGAATGAGGAGTTGAGGAAGAGGATTGAGGGGAGGGATGTTAGTGGTGATGATGGTGAGGGGAGCATTTCGTCTGAGGAGGATGAGGGGGATGAGCCGTTTGTGTTGAGGAATTTGGAGGAGAGGGGTGGGGCGAAAGAGAAGAAGGGGCTTGCGGGGATGAAATTCATGAGGGAAGCGGAGGAGAGGAAGATGAAAGCTAATGATGAGGATGTGGCGAGGCTGAGGAAGGAAATAGCTGTTGAGGATGGTGAGGAGGAAGAGAGTGATGAGGGAGAGGAGTCTCTTGGTCGTGCAATCTTTGGACCTGCGGCTACGAATGGTAAACCTCGCAAACCCAAGGAACAGCGATTGGAATTCGAGGCGCCTGATCATTCTGCTGATGAAGATGATGAAGGTGGTGATGAAGAGGATGATGTTAAGATTGTTACTGAGAGGAAACCTCTATCTTCCAAGGCTAGTGGGACCAAGGAGAAGAAACCTGTCACAGCCAGTGGTCCGCTTGCTCAGAGCTGGTTGAGAGATCTCGACGATGATGATGAGATGAAGAAGAAAAAGGCTAGTAAAGGCTGGCTGCAAACTCCAAAGGCAGGCTCTGAGAGGAAAACTGCTGTTGCTGCAGACAGCATGGACCTTCTCAAACCCGCGTCAAACAAAGAGCCCGCCCCCAAATCCTCCGAAGGTCCGAAGCCAAAGCAGAAAGAAGCCAAACAGTCTACGTCCACAAACACAAATGGCTGGACGACAGTCCCTTATACCAATGCCAACGCCTCCTCCGACCACGAAGACGAAGACGACGAACATTCAAATCCCATCTTGACCGCCGCAGAGCAGAAAAAGTCTCTCCAACAACGTGCTTTCGCCGGCGACGACGTAGCCGCAGCTTTCGAAGCCGAAAAAGCAAACCAAGCCGCCTCCGAAGACGAGAAAGAAGTTTCCACTCATCTCCCCGGCTGGGGAAGCTGGGCCGGCGACGGTCTTTCGAAATCTATTCGTAAGAGTAATGCGAGGGCTAGACATAATCCGCTTTTCAAAACGAAACTTCCCGGGGGCGTCAAGCCTACAGAGAGAGTTGATAAGAATTTGGAGAGGGTTATTGTTAGTCAGAAAGGGGAGGAAGGGGTTGTGAGGAAGGGGAAGAAGTATCTTGCGCCGATACTGCCGCATGAGTTTGGGACTAGGGAGGAGTATGAGAGGAGTAGGAGGATGCCGGTTGGGATGGAGTGGGTTACTAAGGAGGTGCATCAGAGGATGAGTAGGCCTAGGGTTTTGGTTAGGAGGGGGGTTAATGTTGAGGCGCTTAGTCGGCCGGGGTTGTAGTGTTTTCATTTTGAGCGAGGAACGAGCGAAAATTGCACACCCGCCCGACCCGAAGCCAAAACTGCGAAGCGAGTAATGAAATGGGTACTATAAAATATGGTACCGGGGCCCGTGGGAGATTCGATGGAGGGATGGTGGGAATGCTTTGTTTGGAGTGAGGAACTAACAAAGTACAACACACACGCCCGACCCGAAGCCAAGATTACGAAGCGATGAACGTGATATTATGAATGTAGTACCATCTTTCTAGCATGGCGTATACTAGGTCGTTCCTGGACAGAGGTTGTTTGGCTGGGTTAAGAGCCAGGGCTTGGGGTAAATAAGTGAATATAATTGTAACCCTAAGGTAGGCAAGCAATTAGGAACCGCCCTTTCGCATATCATTGTATAGGCTCGACGTCTCGCATACGGTCTACAGTTTCATACAATCGAAAAGATCACCGCGAGTTACTCAATCGTTCTGCCTTGGCAGAATTGGGAAGACCTGCTTTGGCGATTTACACCCCTTCATTGCTCTCTCTCTCTGCATAAGGAGTACAAGCTATTGCCACCCCTGCTCTACTACCTTTTACTTGCGCCGGCTCGAGAAAGATAGGTATAGCGGCGTTGATCTCTATGTGGTAGCCTTTGAATCTCCCTACTGCGAATGGTTGATTCAGGGGTAGGGGAGAGTGTCACAAGTGTCTGCTCGAAGCGCCTGCGAGCTAGCACTTGACGTGGGTTTCTCTCTTCGAGAAGGCCGCCTTCAAGGAGATGCGTTGGGGTGAGTCTGATCGACCGTTCCATTGCAACGACGTAGACTGGGTACTGCACACCAGGCATCCAGATCCCGTCATCCCCTGCCGAAGAAGAACTCCGAGGGCGTGGTGCGTCGGGGAGGCCGAGGTAAGGGCAGGTAGGTTGTCTAGAGTAAGAAATGAACGAAGAATAACATACACGCCCGACCCGAAGCTAAGAATGCGAAGCGAGGAATGCGGTATTATAAAGGTAGACCTATCGTTCTTGTCGAGGGCTAGGGTCGATATATAGAATCGAACAATAGATCCGTGATGTGATTTCTTAAGAAGTTTGCTACGAGCAAGAGAACTACTAAAGGGAACTGTAGAGCGGAAGACTTCGACCTATACTACGTACGCTCGTTGGCGAGAGGGATGCAAGTGTTTCCGGAGAATAACCCAATATGGTCGACTTTGTCCTAGCAATTCTGCATATTCCCCCTTTTTGATCGATAGATCAGATAGTATAGACATTCCAAACGACGGAAAACCATATTCAAAGCCAAGTTGCGTATTGGATCTACAAATCTGCAAACACCGACCAACTTCCCCTTTGACGTTCTTCTCTTGATCCGTTATCCATTCCTCTAAGCACCTCGAAATCGTTTTCATGCGGGCTAGCCTCATATAGGTGCTCCACACCAGACACCTATGTTGCATTATCCCCTGCCAGAGAAAAACTCCTCGCTCCCGCGTAAAGTAAGACATCTCCTCTCCAGCGCATTACAAGCAACCACATAACATTTCTTCCGCTGATCGCCATTCGACTTGTTCTTTGAAGCCTACAAAAAAGAAAGAATTAGTATGAGTACAGCATCTCCACGCATCGGAAGAGAAGTGGTTCCTCGAGAGCATTTCAGACCAGCAGGGATCTCAGCCAACGCAATCGAGAGGACAGGCGATAGATCCTCTCCCGATACGTGAAGGGGCCGGAATCAACGCAGCCAAGCAATGGAATTGCAACACCAACTTACCACCGACTTCGTCATCACGCACACGCTATCCTGCAACACAGTCTGCAGATTGATCTTGGTATCTTTCGCGCCATTCGGTCCTTCAGCGCACGTTGCGTGGTATACAGCTTTTTTCATCCAGGCCTCAATACAACGCACAGCTTCCACGAAGAACATCTGGTGGTCTTTGAACATTTTCACGGCGTATTTTGCTGCGTATCGGTGTTGGAGGTTGAAGAGTAGATTAGCGGCTTCGTTGAATGCTTCTGCGGTCATGGAACTGTCTATGCCTTCTGCTTCTCGAAGTTTGGCGAGGAGGAATGTATATTCGATTTTTTGGGAGGCGGTACGGACCTGCGAAGAAGAAGGAGAGTAACTGTCAGCTTTTCTTCGGGAATAAGATTGGCTAATATGAGCGCAGGTTGACAAGGACACAATAGACAGTGACTTACAGGTCTCACGCAAGGGACCTTGGGCGGCCAATTCGCCTTTCGCAGCATCTCCGCAACCCGGGAAGGCTCCCCAATGAGCTGAAACGCATCGCCAAAGTCTCCCGGCTGCTTCCCCTCGAGAGCGAACCGCACTGCGCCGATCAGGACTCTCCTGCAATCGCTAACCCACTGCTCCTGAGAGGGAAGACATACTTTGCATTTACACTCAAAGCCAAAGCGACGCTTAAACCAGAAGTTCCTCTGAGTAGCAGTCAAAACCTCTTCCCACTGCCGTTTGTAAGACATTACAATCTCTTCCCCGGGGAAAATGTCGACTTGGGCATGCAGTCTTCTAAACGCCGCGTTCGGTTCGACTACTAGGTGAGCATTGGGGATGCAGCAATGATTGCTTCGGGAAATCAAAGGATAGACTTGCATGGTGCCATCTGGCTGGCCGAAAAAGTTGCTGTGGAAGATCCGTGCGATACGGCTTCTGTGGAGGAGACTCAGACTATTGTCTTTGTGTTCGTGCAGCGAGAGGAATGTGTTTTGGTCTTGAGAGTTGAGGCGATGAAAGGCTGTGTCGATGTCCTGGTCAATCTCTTGTTCTGTTCGGCCTTGTTTCGTATCGATAGTCAGGATGGCGTTGTCGGTTAGGATGAGGGTTCCTTGGGGAATCTTCTTGGTGGCTGTTAGGCCTTGACCTTTGCCTTGTATGTGACGCACTTCGTAGGAAGCCATGCTGTTTGGATGTCTTGTGGTAGCACGAAATGTTCAAAAAAAAAAGGTAGGCAGGAAGGCACTGAAAGGATATTGGCAGATCCTGAGAGCAATCAGCAGAACCCAGGAGAGAAAGAAAAAAGAGCTCTGCCTGCAAACTTTAGCTCATCAACGATGAGATCCGAGAAGCAAACGCCAGATACATGTCGGCTCCCGACGTCTTGTACTACCACCATGGAAAGTCAGAGTTGATTTGTCGGTCAGGAAAAGTGACTCTGCTTAGTCTGTTCGAACTAATGGTTTCTTTCGGGATGACCACCAAGACCGGTCTGCGTTTGTGGTTTCCACACATCCCGTTGTATCGTCGTTACCAGCGATAATAACGCATAACGTTCATCTTTCTGCAGGTCGTACAACAGATCCGCGTTTGCCACTGCGATAGATTGCGAGCGGACTCGCTCAATCACCATCACAACTGTCGACATTGAGAATTCTCAGCATAATAGCCTTCCAATCATCAGAAGACATCCCCAGTATAGACATCCTCTCTCCTGCCCAAATGGAATAGCGGGATATGTTCTCTAGGCGCAGGCACAGTAACATACCGTCCACCCGCAAACGTCTGATTAGTCCACCAATGCGTCCAAGGCTTCATCGTAGCATTCCCTCCCGCTATCTTCTCCTCCTTCGTACGCGGCAAATAAACTTCCCACTCCGTAGCATTCGGCAACGTAACCGGCGTTACCAGTAATCGAGGTCCAAACATATACTGCTGGGTAGTAGCATTACTATTATTCCTCGTCAAAGCCATGATATTGTCGTCCGTAGTGCCAAAATCCATATACAAAGGCCTCATAATGACACGTCCAGATTTGGTAAACTGCTCGAAGAGCGCTGCGATGTACTTCCCAAGCGCATACCGCAAATTGATATAACTCGCGATAATCGGCGTATTGCTAGCACCATAAGTCCAAGGCTCGTTGTTGCAAGTATACGCATCCTGGAAATTACACGCCCGACTCCCATGATTCCTCATAAAAGGCAGGAAAGTAGCCCATTGTATCCATCGAACATACAAATCCTGATAATCCGGCTCATCAATATTGCCGGACCAAGGAACCGTACTGTCGACTTGAAACCCTCCAGCATCCAATGTCCACCAGCCCCATCCAGTCGCAGAAGCCGAAAGTCCCACAGCAACTTGCTGCTGTAAAGTTTCCCAAACTGAAGTCGTATCCCCGGACCAAATCATACTGCAGAATCTCTGGGACCCAATGTATCCTGATCGAGAGAGGGAGATGTACTGGCATGGTTCTCCCATTTGCGTCCCCGTGGCATTCCGCTGCCCTTCTTCGATCGCTTGTTGGTGAGCCCAGGGGTAAAGTTTCCCAATACTGGCTTGTGTACCTGCGTGATAGAGAGCATCAGGTTGAGGATAGGGAATGCTTTGGATATATGTAGATTGGCCATTGTTTTCGTATGCTTCTCCCAATGTTCCGCCATCTGCTTGATCGATCCAGAAATTTTTGATGCCGCGCACGAAATAGTTTTCGTGGAGTTGGGACCAGAGAAAGGAGCGAGCCGCTGGGTTGGTGCTGTCGTAATTGCGGATATAGGAGCCGTTCCAGGAATCTGTGGTTCCGGGGCCGGATTTGGTAGCGGAGAGGAGGCCGTTGGATTGCATGGTGAGATAGTTGTCGCTTGCGTCTTCGACACTTGGCCAGAGGGAGGCCATCATTTCCGCACCTGTCAGGTTCTTTACGACGGAGGACATGTAAGGAATGTCAGGCCATAGATCTGGCTGTAGCGCCCAGTCGCCTGGTGTTGAGGATGCTGTTAGCGGTGTCGAGAGGTTATAGCTTGAATTGAGAGAGACATACCTTGATGAGCCCAGGACTGATAATCAATCACAATCATCGACACAGGGATGTCGTATTTCACAAAGTTCTGCGCCAGTTGGATGATCTCGCTCTGATTCTCATACCGCAATTTCGAATGCAGATATCCCAAAGAAAAAGCAGGCGGCAGAGGAGCTCGTCCAGTCAGCGCAGACATTCGCTGTTGAAGAGTATCATAGTCTCCCTCTGGAGCACTGACAATAACATAGTCCACTAAAGTTGTCGAATCGGCAGTGATGCGATTGCGATAGGGTCCAAACTCCATTCTGCCTTGGCTAGCACTGTTCCAGATGAAAGCATACCCTTTGCTGCTCATAAACACAGGGGTCGGGATGTTCGCGTTGAAATTGATCATATCAATGGTAGATCCTTTCTTATTGATCAAGGCGTCCTGTTGCGTTCCCGTCCCGAAGATCTGCTCGTCAGGTGTAGTGCTGAAGGAGAAAGCCGCGGAGAACTCGTACCCATTGCCTCCCCATAGATAATGTCGTGGAGCCAGGTGCTTGAGAGGGGCGTACTCGTTGGTGAGGAGGGTCTCGCTGCCATCAGCATTGATGCGAGAGAACGCAAGATTCCAATTCCCAATCGCTGTACCTTGAGTACGGACGATGGTATTGCCGTTACGAATGGTTAGACTTGTGTTTCCATTGAAAGTGGTATCGGTTGTCATGCCATGTGCCACGCCGTTCTCGTATCCTTCTAGAGGTGGATCGTACAGGAAGCTGATTTCATTCCCGTTTGGTGGGCGGAACGGCCATGCGCGGACGCGGAAACCGTCGTAGCCGAATGGTTGGACCAGTACCGTCTCGAAGCCATGTTGCATACGAAAGCCGGTTGAGTTGGGAAGAAGATAGCTACTGTTTTGAGCTATAACAGGTGTGAGATTGATTAGCAGCAAGGCCACTGTTGTGCCTAGGTGGAAGGTAAGCTGCATCTTGGGTCGGGGCCTGACCGGATTGAAATGTCAAGCTCAGGTACCATCGTCTTATAAGCGAATTGAAGTAAACCCCTCGTGACATTGAGCCCAAGGTTACATCTTACCTGTAATGTCATGCCAAGACAAAAGAATGCTAGAGATCTGCATGCTGTTGTCTTTGATCTGCATGTTTTCGGTGTATCATGCACCGCAGACCCCGCATACAACGGCATAAAATATTTCCGCCACCCTTACCTTACGAGGAGAAGCTCTTTAAATCAGAAGGAAGGCCTGCATAGATGCATGCCCTGCAGACAGACAAGTATGCTGGGTCATGATTGGGTCAATCTACCACGCACTCCGGCTGGAGTGTCCTTTCCGGCGGCAGTTTCTGCTTCCATAACACATACTGCAAGGACTCAAGATTGTCCTAGATTATGCTCCTTCATCACGGGATACCTGAGGAAGTTGTCGAGTCGGAGTTCCTGCCACATAATGATAGGACTGTAAGTGACGGTCTTCGAATCCAGCACGATTGTGGTATCGCCAAAGGGTGGCCGGGCATCATCATGGATCTCGATCATCCCATCCTGCGTGTAACAAAGAAGGCTCCAGAACAGTGATTGAAGCACAAGTAGTGATTGAAGAATCACGGTCCCATGGCCCGCAGGCGTGCTGTACCCTTCCACTTCTTTTCCCTTCCCTCACCAACTCACCAAGCTGATGTGGTATTGGCATATGTGCCGGAGGTACTCCTCTGCTCAATGGGCTCTCTCTTACGAGTGTAAAGGTCAATGTACATCGCTGATTGATTGTTGGCGGTGCAAAGTTGTGCGATCGTGGATCGTTCCAAGGAAGCGCCTGTGGTGGCCGTGGGAGAGCTTCGTATCAGCCTCTTTTAGATTCCAATCTTTCCAGCACTTGACAAGCGATCGTGAGTCTCGTAATAATCTCCTGCTACGCCGAGTGAAGGCGGGCCATACATCGGTTGAAGCTTGTTGTGATGTTCCCCACCCTAGCGCAAAGTGCTGTCTCTTGCCCGAGCACCAAATGCATCACGAACAGCAGTCATCGTTCACGTTCGTAGATAGCTTCGGACGCTGAGCCTTTCGTTGTAGGGGTTCATATCTCTTGTGTTGCGAGAGACGCTGTAAGCTCCATGATTGAGCGGAGCGAGGTCTAGAAATCCAGAGGGCAAGCTTGAAGGCCACGCTCATTCGGATTCCTAGGCCGAAGTGGAGCGTTGGAAACAACCGACGCATGCCCCCTCTCCCTGGAAGTTGTGTGGTGTGGATATTACATGAGCGCCATTGTGGGTAAGCTGTATTCCGGGAGAGGAGGGAATTGCGTCGACGGGTAGGATGTTCTGGTGGTAGTCTGCTCTCTGATTTTGCGGGACGCGGGAGTGTCGGCCGAAATCTTTTTCGATGAACTAGGAGTCTCGTCGCGTTTTTGAGGTGAGGGCTTCGGTGTGGCTTTCTTGGGGCTCGCGATCTCGTCATGCAGACTGACAGTTGCTCGCTATACTTCTTGGTCGTCGAGGCCGGAGGCTGTGTTGAATCAGGTGTCGCGCATCGTGGTAACGTAGCGGAGTAACTGTGGTCCATCTTCGAGTCTGTCAACCGGGACAAAGCTGTGGATCGGCGGCAGCATCCCTCTTGGACACCCAACTGTTCCGCACTGGCCTTCTCAACACCCAACACATCCTCGATTGCAGCTACATCGTTCTTCTCGCCGAGAACAGCTGCTCCTATCTCTTTATCATGAACAACGCATGTTGGTGGTCTATGCCTCTCTGCACGGAACCCAGCACCCGGCAAGAACAATCCATGTTCGTTCTCTTCACAACCCATCTCTCCAAGTCTGATGCGGTTAAGTTCGTCGCCATCATCAAATGTGACTGGTTCGCCTGGAAGACGCGACTCGTCATCAACTGCGGATTTCCAGTTCTTCAGCCGCGTGAGGTCGGTCTTGAGGATTGGGCAATACTCGTTGCCACAGTATCCTACCCGCTTCCTCGGTATCTCTCCCTTCCAGCCTGCATACCGTGAAACAAGAAGGGAATTCAAGCGGCGACGAGCAACCTCCCAGTTATTGCACGTCTTGGCTGCTGCGCGAAGGTCCTCCAGCCATCTTCCCCTCTTACTATTACGGCTCGGGATCCATCCATAGTAACGAACGGTTTCCAGTCCCCAATTCTCGGCCACAGAGAAGATACGCGCCCATGCATCTAGCTGATGTGCGTGAGCAGACTTTCCGTCCTTAGTCTTTTTGCCTGCATAACTAGCGCTTTTTGAGATCTCCATCCAGCTGCGAAATGGTTGTACTTGCGCTCGATACACGCAAGGGAAAGACAGAAAGGCGGCGGGGTTGTGTTGTGCTGGCGATGAATTTGCTGCTGAAATTTCAGCTTTGGCTTTCACTCTTCATCCTATAGCTCCAATAGGATCTCAGCCGAGCCTCGAGCAGCATAGTCATGCTTGCAGTATCCCGAGAGCCATTTCTGGGACTTGAGTGAATCTGCCGTGACTATCTTTAGTGATCTCTCAATCGAAAGCGCCGTCTACCTTGACCCTCGATATATGTCCTCCCGTTGCGTTATATGCGCTGCGCATGTAGTTTTCTGTCGCACATACGTAAGGAAGCCCAGCTCCAGCTATTCACGCAAGAGCTGGCAACGGTGCAGTATGGCAATAACACCCTCGCGTACTCGAGGCTCACCTCCTTAAGACAAAGGCGGCTTTTCCGAGATTGACACATGAAACTCGGGCGCAAGAGAAGCTCTCCAACCCAAACGATGCTCGCTCGCCTTTCATCCTCAGGCTTGTCGTCCGGCTACGCGACAAGCTGATCTCTGTGCCTGCGAACCAGCTACGGTAGAGGACAAATGGCAAAGGTCATCTGCAGCTCTCGCACATTTGCAATTCCCCCGCGACTCCACAGGATTGCGAGAGTTGCCGAATTGACAATCTGAAGCCGAAAAATCTATCTCAGTCGGTCTAGACACGTCTTTTCGACTGCGGCCTCCTGAATGTATGTTTGAAATATTAAATCGGAGCTTTCCAATCGATTCGCGGGGGTGTTCAAGTCGAGATTCTTGTCGTTGAACGAGCATATGATAAACCCTCTCACTGGATCGACCGCAGTATGAGGAACAAATTGCTCAGAGCGTGTACTGATTCCGACCAGCAGCATTTCCAACGGGTTGACATCATCGAGAGTGTACTTTTCAATCTCGAGGGTATTTGCATGGCCATCCTCAAACATCGTATCCGCTGATTCGTACATACAGTATTCATTCAACTTGCCCGAATATCCATATTGATGCAAAGTCCATCTGTCCGCAACCGCCAATACAATAGCATATGTTATGTACCATTTAGATTTCGTGCGTGAAGGTTACCCGCCTCTGTCCGGAATGCCGCCGAGGCATAGGCGGTGATAAGCGGGAGCGTCGAGCGCGTGGCAGAACTCGACCATATTGAGACCTGGCACCAAAAAGCCTAGCCGCAAGGTGAAAGCCTTCCGAGCTGTGGACAGACAAACGAGCAATCAAATTTCCTGGCGTGTATTGTCTTCATTGCCCAGCTTGTACGAAAAGGCCCTGGCCGGTCTATCATCTTTCAAACCGCCAAACCGCTTGCAATTCGCTCAGCGGAGAGGTTGTGCCATACGAAGGTTCGTTTTACGGTACCAGCAAGATGGCTTGGTCGTGGGAATGAATTTAGTCGAGTGAACAATGCTCCCTTCTCAGGACACACCGTTCCCTGCTTGCTGCTCGCAGCTCGCAGGTCTTTACCGGGAGGTGAGGTTTGTTACATGTCTGATGAAAGGCCTTGTACTCGACAATCAGCCAGACAACATCTCTCACAAGGCGTATGCCACCATATCCCAGCTCGTTCATGCAGGCCATGCTCTGTTCGCGTCTCTCAGACCGTCCACATCGTGCATCTCGGAGGAGTTCGGCGATAAAGGGGTTGGTTCAGGAATACCAGCGCGATGGCGACGTCGGCCTTCGACAGCTTCGCGGGTGGTGGCATGCTTGTTGCAGGCGAGGAAGAGGTGAAGATCGACTCCCTCAGCTCCCACGTGCAAGCCTGCGTCGATGTGGCGGTCGGTGTGGCGGTACTCCACAGTATTATGCTAGCTCCAACTCAAACCATCGAGTGCACGACCATACCATCGTCGTCCTGTCATCCAACTACACGATTCAAAAGGTGCTAGTAGTCCAATTTCACCTGTCTATTGTACACTCGGTCCTCTCCAAAGCTGTAGTGTTTCATATTCACTATAGATCCATCGCCGCCCCTTCCCTTTTCTCCGCCGCCCGATCTACTCACGCTCTTACAATAACAACGACCGCCACGCTTCTTTCGCCAACGACTACCTAGACGCTTAGTACCTGTCCCTGCCTCTGGAGCAATACAATCGGCATTGAGCCCAGCACTGCAACAATACCAGCGACCTGCGCGCCGTGAAGGCAGCCGCACGTCTCCTCCGCCCGCCGTATGCGGTCACCGCGACATGGACCCGCAAAGCCAGTCCTTTACCCCCTTCGGTAACTCGCAATCCGTGGACCAGGTCCAACAGCTGCTCGCAGAGCACGACCAGCGTCTCACGCGGTTGGAGAGACGCCAGGACGACGATGCCCATATGAAGAGTGTATGGGGAAACAGCTCGCCATTCCCAAACATACTCAGTGGCACACCACAGCAGGGTGAGTTGAAATGGATCGATGGATCAATGTTTTCGAACAACTGCTGACGAGGGGTATAGCACCACAACAATACCCTTCCTCAGACCACTTCCCCACCTACAACGACGACGCCAACAACATGATGAGCTCGTTACACCTCGACACCGACGACGAGCCTCGCAGCAGAGCTCTCGGAGCCAGTTCCAGAGCCAACAGTGTCAGATTCGACGAGACCGCAAACCAGAACCACTTTTCCTCACATTCGGCGCGGCCGTCGTTCGACTATCCCTCACGGCAGAGTAGCGGCTATAGCGGACTTCAAATGGCGGAGCGGACGCCGTCTCACAAGTCTGAAGGAAGGTCGACCTCTGTCCACTCTTTGCGTTCCCTTGCCTCCGGCCGGACCAGTAGTATCAATCTGGACGATGGCACTGGTGACACTTCTCCAATGGACACACCAGGCTTATCTCCTGGACAAAAGATACTTGGGCCCGCGCCGGCCATCATCAGATGCTGGGCGGAGAGGATCTTCAAGAACGAGAACGCATATCATGTTGCTGTGGGCTCAGGTTCGTGCCGCTCCTGGATCGATCTTCGATTAATCAAGAAGCTAGGAGTGGAGCAGGCAATTGTCAGCCATGACGATGAAGGCGGTCTACGGACAATGATGCTGCGCCTGTACTTTGTCGACGGAGTGCACAACATCAAGGATGCACCAAAACGTGTCCATCAAGGCCGCAACAATGATATACTGATGCCATCGTTGGAACTCGACTTTTGCGTTCTCGAGAACACGAGTTCAGATCTCGCCAACAAGGCGATACAGATTTATCTCGGTGCGGACATCCTTCAGGACCGCCAAGCCGACATCCTGTTTTCTTCGCAGAAGTTCACCATTCTTGACAACGACGACAAGAGGGTCAGTATGCCAATTCGTCGCCCTGAAGACGTGGCATCCTTCAACACACTCCGCCTCACAGGCGATCCACCTCCGAATGTGTCGCCGAACACGGCAGAGGTTTCAGTGCCTCCTCCCGATACGCCATACCTGAATGGTCTTGGAAGAAGCTCCACAGTCTACACGCCCTCCACGACGGCAAGTCCACCTCCAGCAGCGCCTCCAGGACTTCCTACCAATGCTGGCAAGTATCGCCCACCAGGTGCCCTTGCAGCAGAGCACGGTAGCTCAGACTCCACGAAGCAGAGCGCTGCAGGCTCTGATGTCGAAACCCGACCCGTTAGTCGCCAGTCGGCTTCTTCCAGACCTTCTCTGAGCCTGCTAAACACCCGCCATGACGAGCCATCCGCACAGCCTGGATCACAACCGAGCACAGTTCCGGCAAGCAGCTCCTCGGAGCGCTGGGGTGGCTGGCGCCGCGATGCTGCTTCCACTACGCCCGCATCTGCAGCAGCAAATGGAGGATCCATGGATTTTGCAGCTGCTAGCAAAGGTCGAGAGACCTCTTACGCGCGCAAAGAGACGGGAATGAAGGTACTGAAGCCCAAGATGGCCAATCGTACATTCTCGGGCAGTACGTCTGCTTCCACTGCTATTGCTACGCCCAGCACAGCTACTGCAAGTCCGTCGGATGGCAGGACTACGAGCAGATTCTTCCCGGAGGCGCGGAGCCGTGGAGACGTTGATAGTGAAGCGAGATCGGCCCAGAAGGAGAACCAGGGCTTGCTCAAGGCGTCAAGGACCAACCCGATTGGGAGTGCTTCAGCCTTTTCATGGGCGAAGTAGGCTTGCTGTGGGCAGAATGAGACGGAAGTGATACCGATTTGCTTAGTAGTACATGTGGTAGATATTCTGACATGGCTGGCTAGAAATAGCAGAAGTCGAGTAGTCTAAGCCGCATGATATGAAATTTTATTGATATTGCGGGTCTCATTTCGCAATTACAACGATGGCCCAGGTTCTTGAGAGAATTGTAATAGTCGACAAAAGATCCCGAACTATGCAATAAGGCAGCCCATGCAGAGAGGGCAGAGAGGCAGCGATTCAGTGGCGTGATACTAATAAAAACCTCGAAAACTCGCCTGAAGTCGAATCGCGTTGGCTGATCAACAGCAAGACCCTGGACTATCTTCGTTGGCCAGAGCTTCGACGAAGACGTGGACCTCAGCACGATCTAGCCAGAAGATAAGAAGCTACGGGCTAATGGAGGTAGAAGATATAGACGGCTTGGTCGGTCGGTTGCTGTTGTGGACCAAGACTCCGTGTCAGCGTGACGGGCTGATCGATCTTCCTCCAAGGGTATCTATTGATCATGCCTAGTAACCAGGTCGAGCTCCGATGGTTGCCAGTATTGCCCTCCTTTCCTACGAAGGCCTCTTTGCAAAAGAAGATCACGCGCTGTCGTTCCTAGGGCTGTTAAAGTTCCCGCCGACAGATATCCAAGCCCAAGACCCGAGCGTAGTAGGTGTCTTAGAAAGTGGCCAACCGATAAATTGAAACAATGACAGGACTGTTCAGCTTTTGAAACATAAGGGTCTTGTAGACTGTGTCCAAGGCCGAGTAGAAGACCGTCTGTTACCTCCTGTCTTCTTTGTTACAACGCTAGGTCCGAGCATTGGACAAACTGTTCAGCGAATGGGAACCGAGAGTCTTAGAATAACGAGTATAACCGTGGCCATCCTAATGTCGCCGACAGAGGGATCGAGCTTCTTTCGAGATGCGTCGCTTTTTTTGGACTTCGTCTCTTCGCTGTAACGTCTGTCTGAAATAGCAGATGACCTCCTCTGCGCATGGGACATGACGATATCATGATGTGAGAACTAGAGAAGTCGATCGTGATTCTGTCTCCGTATCTGAGACTGAAGACGAGACTAGAGCACTGAATTTAGCTTGTTTCTGCTGGATCTTTCTATCGTAGTTCTGAGCTCATCGCTAGCTGGTTGATGTGTGCAGCTTGTGTGGGGGAGGGAAAGGAAGAGGAGAAGAGACTCTTCTCGATTTAGAAGGCCACGTCCGAGCAAAAGCCATCTGGCATCACTGCTGTTCAAATCATCTGATACAAAGATAGACCCAGGCATTGGCTTTACATCGCTCTCTGAGCACGAGGGGTGATGCATCGAAGAGACGGTATATTTTTGTACATACCAACGTGTCAAGCCTCGCCAGCCCCCAATTCAAGTAGCAACTTCGCTTGCTCTCAAGACCGCAACGATGATTCTAGCCGCTGGCTGTACCGTCTTGCATATAATAGGTGATAAGATGAAGCCAAGTCAGATCTCGTGAGAGGATCAGCGCGTCAATCATGATGCCCGTACGGCTTCAGAACCCACAGGACGCCGGGTGGTGCGAGAGGTACGGAGCGTGTCGGAGTAGGGCGAACAACAGCCTGTCCAGTTAAGCATCGGGGACTTGAGAGGAACATGCAAAGGGACTCTGTGACGATTCTGATCTGATACACACAGCTGCAGAGCGGAGTGTAACGTGTTGTGCAAATTCGCGCGTGTGAAATCCAGGAGCGAGTACGTCCTCAAACTGTACACCGCTATCGTCGTCTCCATTGGCCCGTCACGTACTGCTTCGGCGTCACCCTGGCGGTCGCGGCATCGAGATGGTATTGAAGCTGGAGGATGTCTGGTACAACGAGCTGTCGGTGACGACGGCGAGACGGGAAGGCGTGGCGAAGGATTCGGGAAACCACACCGAAGATCCCTGTAGCGCCTCTTTCGCCCCAACATCACTCTTGCTTTAGACAACGACAAGCCTGGTTCATGCATGTGCGTCTGCTGTCATCACTGATGGGAGTGGCCAGCTGCAGCCGAAGGGACTTTGGTGCACGAGCGCGTGTAAGAGAGTGCCGAGTGGAAGGGAGTCAATGCCGTGCGTTCTCAGCATGGAAAGCGGGTGGAGCTCTTGGTGTAACCAGATTCCCAGCACGTTGATGACAGGGTTGTCCTGGACTGGGTGAGGTAGGAAGGCTGGAAGCTGCTCACCTCTGTTTCCCGTCCGTCTTCCTTGCCCATTGTGTGCTATCAATAATTGTCACCGCCGTCGTCAGAAAACTGGAGGTAGTAGAAAACCGCTCGTCCTCGTCCATCTTGCCTGCTTCATGAGGCGACGTCAGTCTGAGCCTGCCACACCAACGGAGTCCATTCACCCAGGTAAGCCTCAAGTCAAGCACCTTGTCGACTTCACTTTCACCACCACGTGCCCACGTATGAAAACCTACCTGTACTCGGCACGTCATTTCACTTAAGCAGCGACACTCCCATCCTCCTATGTCCATTCCCAGACCGCGCAATCCATCAAACAAAAGCGTATCCGACATCAAAGCAGCATTTGAAGCCCGCGCCGCCGCCGCCGCGCAACAGACAGATCTTTCTCTCCCCAAGACCGGCGATTTAGCTAACATGGCCTCCAAGCGGTCTTCCCTCCTGGCCAAAGTTGCACCGCCTTCGATCGATGCAATTCTTGACACAGTCCCAGCCTCGCTGCGTCCCCGCTGGATTGGTACCAAGCCCGCACAGAAGCCAGTCACCCCAGGCATAGAAGCTATGAAGATTCCCGTCACCATTGAGTTCGGCTCACCAGGCCTCAAGCCGCCTGTCTACGTGGCCACGACTCTCAGCGATCCGGCTTGGGAGCCTCTGGAGATGGAGCACACCAGCAACCATCACGGCGAGTACACCTTCAGAAAGTTCTTTGCGGTGGAGGAAGGCGAGTATCAGTACAAGCTGCGCCTTGGACCAGGCGATTGGTGGGTTTGTGATGACACTCAGCCGCAAGTTGATGACGGTCTGGGCAACAAGAACAACCTGGTCACTGTCAAGTATGAGGCTGTCAAGCATTTGACGCCGCCAACTCCAGCCGCCCACGAGCCAGCTGTCACCGAGTCTACACATGCGGCTCCCCTTATGGCGCACGAGAACCACGTTCCTGTGATTCAGGAACACCCAGACGACCACGTCGCATTTGATCCCGCCACTCATGCTCCTCTTATGGACCATGAGATCCATGTTCCTGAAATCAAGGAACATCCAGATCAGCATGCCGCTCCAGAACCCGAGAGACACGCTCCTCTGATGGACCACGAAGCACTGTTTCCCGGCGAGCAGCATCCCACTACGCCTCCATCCGAGCACCAAGAGACTCTTCACTCAGAGACACATTCGCCACTCTTCGCTCATGAGACCAGTTCCTCGGATAGCATGCACCATGACGAGGATGTTTCCCACCAGATCTCGCCTCTCCTTACCGGCGTCAAAACTCCTGACTCTCCCATCCCTGACGAAGCCGACCCCAATGACCCTTCCCTCGAAAAGTTCCCTACCGACCACAAGGGAATCATGGAGCACCTAGTCCGCGCACACGATACCTTGCCAGAGGACGAGACCTCTCACCACGGCAGTTCGCACGGATCTCACTCGTCGAACTCGCCAAAGCCACTTCCTAGCGTGAAGGAGATTGACGAGGAGGAGGAAGATGACCAGATCGCGCCGGAGTCTGATGTGCCAAAACTGCGTCTTTTCGACGGTGATAGACCCTCCGACCCAATGACGCCGCCATTGACACCCAAGGACGTCAAGGATGTGTCTGAGAAGGCGGAGAAAGCTTTCTCGGAGCACGTCAAGGAGAAATCACAGTATATTGCCGACAAGATTCCAGATCATGTCAAGGAGCCCGCCGCTTCTGCGTTGTAAGTCTAACAATATCTTCTTGGTGCTTTCTGAACAATACTAACAAAAGATGGTATAGCCTCATCATCCTGGGCGTTGCCGTCGCGGTCGCTGCTGGCATGATCAGCTTTTGGTACATCAAGTCTAAGAGCTCACTCGATCACATCGTCGATTGAACCTGACATGGAGTCACAGCCTCCTCAGTCTAGGCGCCACATTGGCTGCTACGACTGCGCTATCTAGTCTCCGGACTAAGTCGACATTGTGGGTGATAAAACGGTGGACGGTGGATGAAATCGCTGAAGCACGGTCCGAACACGATGGCGTGCTCGAGGCGATTGACGAGCACCTCTAAACCTATTTGCTCGGAGTAGTATGTCTTTTGCTTTTGCTTGTTCAGAAGGATGGATGGAAAATGGGCGTAATTGTGGGATTGATGGTTACGGGATCATGAATTACGATGTTTGGGCAGGGCCCTATGAATGGACGTTTGCTCCTCTGCTGCTGCTTTGTTCTACCGAAAGAATGAATGAAAGTACAGTTTACCTGTGTTCTGATTGTTTTGAGCGATGAAGGTATGTCTTGGTCTTCCTATGATTGCGCTTGTCCGTTCATGTTTGGCGAGATTCTTTCTTCTTGACAGGTAAACATTCAACATGCGGAATCCTCTTCTGTCTGCCTCCAAAAGGATCTGCTCTTGCTACTTTTTATGGAAATGTAGAGCTTTTCCTCTACTTCAAGTATATACATACCTAATGCTCTGCTTATACCCGCCATTCGCCCACTACAAAACCTATAAAGATCCCAGATTGGAAACGAAATGCTCGAGGACTTTTTCTTTTGCAACGCCATCCACATCACCATCGTTCGCCCTGCTACGGTTGGCAACGGTCCACTCGAGGGCCTCTGGCTGCCAAAGAGCATTCGGGGCCATATCAACACCGTCACCATCTCCAACCTATGGGAAAATGGCGCGTTCGAAGCAAGAGATCATGAACGATTGGCCCGATAAGTACGTCACCCAGGAAAATCTGGAAAAAGAGCTTGTCTCTCATCTTCAGGAGAGCAAACCTCTTGTGTTTGAACCTACCAGCTCGGGATTCTACAAGGAGACCGAGCACACCACCTCAAAAGATGGGCTTGACGACATTGTCGCTAGATATGCCCGTCCGCCAAAACCCGCCTACGAGTGTTTCTGGCCACTCATTGATCATATAGCTGTCAAGAAGAAGGCAACATATGCGGATCAAGTCGGGCAAATCTTTGGCGACCAGGCTGGAATCCTCGATCTCAATACCTATGTCGTAGAGATGAGCCTCCGTCAAATCGAAGCAGCAGGTAGGACACAGCGTGATAGAATGTTCAGATCTGTTCCACGCCGCCGCTAACCTTTGCCGTTCTAGGTCGTATCCTGCTCGTCACTACCCCTGACTTCAATTAGTGAGATTTGGCAACTGTGACACCAAGAGTGAAGAATGGCGTTGCCGTGGTATCCCTTTCATGCTCGATTCTTTCTGGGGAAGAACTCGTACTAATGGATTGAACAAAATGAGACCAAGGTGCAGATGGAAGATGGCAATACCGCAGCCGGCCTCATCGACGAGTCACCCATGCAAAGCATGGCGCGCATCCGAAAACAGCGTGAGGAAGCAAGGGCAAGTAAGAGGTGAGCTTGGACAACATGTCCAACAAGACGGCTTTCTTTGTTAACGTTGTTTTAGCTCGCAAGATCCAAGGAGGACGACGAGCAGAAGGCTACTGCATCTGCCAGAGCCAATATTGAGAAGCTGCGCAAATCCTACATTGACCAGTCTCGCAAGGCGGCTGCGGCATCCGCAAAGGCTGATTGAGTTGTAACTTTGTCATGGAAGGGCAATATGGACTAGATGAAGCAGCTGTATTGTCTCATTCTCTCCCGCGCGCGCGGCATTGGAAGAGATGCGGTGATTATACGATGCAGAGTGCTGGGACATCTTTGCCTGCCCAGGTGGAGAGCGATATCGTGGGATGGCAAGTGTCTCGCTGGCGACGCATTGCGAGAATCGGGGTCTTCGTCAATGAGGAAAGCCATATCAAGCAAATTCGTGCTGAAGGAATGCAATTACTAAAAATGCCCGTTATGTTCAGAGATATCCGGTTCGTTCCCAGGTGGAGATTGGCATGCAGGCACGAAGGCCTCCGTTGCCTCTTCGTTTATCGCCCTGACCAGATCGTGGAGGGTGTAGAGCTTCTCATTCCCCTCATGAGCTCCATTCCGATTTAATCATGCAGCCATCTCAGGTGTGATTCAAGGGGAGAGGTTTCTTTTACCAAGTCTAGCAAGACGGTCTTAGTCTTACTATCAAAAACAGCTCCGAATCGGCTGTTCTACCGAAACATGCTCGGATCGAGGACGTTCAGGTCTATGCACTCCATGGCGGATATCCTGCCTGTTCAGGAGAACATCCTAGCATTGTTTTCTTTTTGAACTGGAATGTCTTTGACTGCTCCTGACACAAAAGGCGCATCAGACCGGTACGATAGCACAGAAGCTGCGCCGCACTAAGCAAGCTGAAGCAATGATCCCTGGAGATGGCGGTATGGAAATTCGAAGAGCGGGCAATGGTTGCGATAGAGGGAAGAGTGAGGAGTGAGGTTGGGCCGTCCTCGGCGTATCCAGCCGCCGACAACGGCTCCCTGCCTCGAAGCTGTCGAATTACATAGCATAATTTCTGCTGACACCAAAAACCATCCAAAACAGTCCTTTCTCTCGCGACAAAGGGAGGCATTGGAGGCAGAGCAGCTGTGAGAAACGCCATCAAAGCAGTCATGTTGGCTCTCCGCTCATCGCGTCCCGCGTGGGCATCGCGAAGCCAATGGCAATCCATGTGCGTCAACGCCCCTTCGCTAGAGACCAATGGATGATTGTTCATACCATTTACTGACAGTATTGCTACAGACGCTCGCTCTCCAACTCGGCACGCCGTTTCCAGGCATCGCCCGTCGACAATGATGCTTCTGGCCTCAATTCGGTCTCTAAGAGCATCACACAGCCCAAGTCGCAGGGAGCCTCGCAGGCAATGCTGTACGCCACCGGCTTCACTGAGCAGGATTTGAACAAGGCACAGATTGGCATTTCGTCAGTATGGTATGGGGGAAACCCTTGCAACATGCACCTGATGGACCTCAACCATCGCATCAAGGAGGGCGTGGAGAAGGCTGGAATGAAGGGCATGCAGTTCAACACCATTGGAGTCAGTGACGGCATCAGCATGGGAACATCGGGAATGCGCTACTCGCTGCAGAGTCGCGACTTGATTGCGGACTCGATCGAGACAGTCATGGGCGGACAGTGGTACGACGGCAACATCAGCATCCCTGGCTGTGACAAGAACATGCCGGGTGTGATTATGGCTATGGGACGCGTCAACAGGCCGAGTTTGATGGTGTACGGAGGAACAATTGCTGCCGGTTGCGGAAAGAAGCCAAGGAACAACAAGCTGGATATCGTCTCTGCCTTCCAGGCATACGGACAATTCATCACAGGCGAAATCAGCGAGGAGGAGCGCTTCGACACCATTCGACACGCATGCCCAGGTGCAGGAGCATGTGGTGGTATGTACACTGCCAACACTCTCGCTTCGGTCATTGAGGTTATGGGCATGTCGCTCCCTGGATCTTCCTCGAACCCGGCTGAGAGCAAGGCCAAGCAGCTAGAGTGCCTGGCTGCTGGTCCCGCTCTCCGCAATCTGCTGAAGGAGGACATCCGTCCTTCTGACATTCTCACAAGAAAGGCGTTCGAGAACGCCATGGTCCTGGTCAACATTACCGGTGGATCGACCAACGCTGTTCTCCACCTCATCGCCATCGCTCACAGCGTTGGCATCGACCTCAACATCGACGACTTCCAATCTGTAACAGACCGCATCCCCTTCCTCGCAGACCTCAAACCTTCCGGAAAGTACGTCTTCGAGGACCTATACAACATCGGTGGCACACCCTCTTTGATTAAGTTTCTTCTGAAGGAGGGTCTTCTTGACGGCAGCGGCATGACCGTCACCGGAAAGACCCTCAAAGAAAACGTCGCCAACGTTCCTGACTTCCCTGCAGACCAGGACATCATTCGCCCTGTCAGCAACCCAATCAAGTCAACTGGCCACATTTGCATTCTCCGCGGTTCGCTCGCACCAGGCGGCTCTGTAGGCAAGATCACCGGCAAGGAAGGCACTGTCTTCACCGGCAAGGCCCGCTGCTTTGACGCCGAGGACCTCTTTATTGAGGCGCTCGAGCGCGGAGAGATCAAGAAGGGCGAGAAGACCGTTGTCATCATTCGTTACGAGGGTCCTAAAGGTGGCCCAGGTATGCCCGAAATGTTGAAGCCTTCGTCCGCAATCATGGGCGCAGGTCTTGGAAACGACTGCGCGTTAATCACTGACGGGCGTTTCTCTGGTGGTAGCCACGGTTTCTTGATTGGACATGTTACGCCTGAGGCTCAGGAGGGTGGACCCATTGGACTCGTCAGAGATGGTGATACGATCACTATCGATGCCGACAAGCGGGTGATTGATATTGTGGACCAGAGCGACGAGGAGCTTCAGAGGAGGAAGCTGGAGTTCAAGGCGCCGCCGTTGAAGTACCAGAAGGGTACGCTGTTCAAGTATGCACGGTTTGTGAAGGATGCTAGTCATGGGTGTATCACGGATGGGCTTTGAGTCAAAGCGTTGCATGTGGGATTGTAATAGTACGGCGTTTCCGGCGTGAGAGGTTGGGATGGGTTGTACAGCGTTGGGTCTGCAACAAAAGGAAATATACTTGGCTGTTCCGCAGAAGGCTGGTTGGAGTAGTAGGTATAAAGTGTTCAATGAGAATGACATCAGCAGTTAAGCCGAAGACTTGTCTACGTCCAAAGTCTTTCCAGCTCCGGATAGGACCTGTGAATGCCAGATTGCTGTAACTTGAAATATACAGCGTGAGAGTGAAGGGTCAGGAGAGAAAATGGAAGTGATGTCGTCTTTCACGTGCTCGAAGCTCGCGAGGTCGGAAGCGGATACAGCTCCGTTCCTCCTCTCGGTGCATTACGTGCATAATTTTGAGCCCACTTGATATCATATCGCCGAGGTGTATGCCTTGCGATCCTCTTTCTCACACTCCCATCCCACCACAGCCCACGACCATAATGGCAGAACCAGAGCACAAAGCCTCGCTGCTCACAATCCCACCTGAACTGCGAGAAATCATCTACAAGCTCATCGTGCACCCCGACGCCAATCGCATCGATCATGGCGACGACTATGCATCCTATCACTACACGCCTGCACTCGTGCTCTTCCAGATCAACCGACAAATCTATCTTGAATCTCGAAAAGTGTTTCACGATTTGAATACATTCATCCGGATACAGACGCCATGGCCAGAAGCTCCGCGACATGTCCAGCTTGAGGGACATTGTCCGATTGTGATGTCGCCTGGGCCCCATGCAGAGACGTTTACAAGCCATAGCTTGAATGTGGCGATCGATCCTGCGCAACATGCGGCGGGGAATTGGGAGGTTTATAGCTTTGTAAGTTGGATCACGGTGCAGCTCTTTCGAGGGAGGTATGCTTGGACTGACTGTTGGGCGATATGTAGGTCATTCTACTGGAAGACTTGCCCAAATTCACCCGTAGCTGGTTCTACTCCAACTTGTCGCACCCAGATCTCAACCGGTACCTCCGTCTAGGACTGGAGCTTCGCGCTCCATTCAAACCAGATTGGGAAGAGCAGACTATGACAAAAGCACTTCAAAGAAAGCTCTTGCTGCCATTCGGCGAAGTCAAATACCTACACGAGACAGTTATAACTGGGTCTTTGAAGCCCTTGAGTTCTGTCGAGCAGGAGATGCGCACAGTGCAGGCGATACCGCATGATTCTCCAGAACATTGCTTACGAGAAGCCACTAAATTCAAGTTTGAAGGCAACGCGGCACTCAAGGCAGGGGACTATGACACTGCGCTCAAACGATACGATGACGCCTGGCTCGCGATGCATGTTGTAATCAAAGGTCGCGAGAGGCACATCCACGGCGACGGATTCTTCCGCAAAGAATTGCGCGAAGAGCCTTATGTCGGCAAGAATGGCGATCGCGAACGATTGCTGCTACGAGTCCAACTTGTTGCTAATACCTGCCAAGTATATCTCAAGATGAAGGAGTGGGAGCAGTGTCATCATTGGGGAATGCGAAGCATTATGATGGTTCGACAGGGGTTTGGTGTGGATGGTCGGGAAGATATCTCGCCTGAGGACGAAGCTATCCGTGGGTTCGATGGCGCAGATATGATGGGCAAGATCTACTTTCGTACTGCGGTGGCCTGTAAGGAGATGGGTGATGAGAGTGAGGCGAGGAAGTTGTTGAGGGTGGCGAAGGTGTATTTGCCAAATGACAAGGCTGTGCAAAAGGAGGTTGTGGCGACTGCTTTGAGGATATGAGTTCGCTATAGTAGCTTGAGTTGAGAAACCTTACCCCAACCCTAACCCTTCCATTTTCAAAGACTCTTGCATGCAGTCACAGTCACAAGGAAGATCCCAACAAGATATTCAAAAAGATGATTGCGAAGTGTCTTCCTAAGTCCAAGCAGTAGTAACGCTGTTGCATGATCCTCATATGTAAAGTTGTGGTTTCAGGCTCGATTCAACGGCACAATGTATTGATTAATTGATGCACATCCTGACCAACGCGTTCGTCGTCCCTAACACTACATACACAGTAAGCTACTAACGAACAGTTCCATCGTCAAAGTCGTCAATTCGTAAAAGCATGGGGATCAGATCAAAATACAGCTCTCCATCTCACCAGTTCCTACAGCTTCACCTTTCATAACTCCATCAACGTAACATTGCCCGATCAATCGGTACCTAGAAACGAGCACATCATCAGCATATCTGGTTGTTGCTCAGGGGGTCAATCCCACTCACTGCGAGATCGATGACTCTGAAGCCACCTTTCGCAATGCAAAAGGGGCAGTTCCGCCTGCCAAAATCCAGATCTCATCCCCTATCTGGAGATCGTCTGGACCCAACCCGAATCTATCCTTCTTTGAATAAAAAAGTCGACGTTTCAGCACCGCTGCAAGGTGAGATCTCATGATCGGAGCGTCATAGTCAGATGGTTTGATACGCTTGGAAGATATCAGATTCTTCAGGAGCAGAACGTCGCTCATTTGAGCTTCGCGGATTGGTTTTCCGGGCTCGTCGACGCCTAGAGTAACAAAATTCGGTTAGCGAAGTTTCAAAAGGCACGAGGGCTGGCAATGTCTTTTTCCCTGAATTGTACGGTCGAGAAAGAGGCCTCCAAGCGGGTGCGGCTTATCCTTCTACATCATCTCCACGCATCGGAAGAGATTTGTTCCATAAGAGCACTACTCCAGCTCAGCAGTATTCTCAGCCAATACAATCGAGAGGATAGAATATGGCTGCAGCTCCGTCCTTCACAAGACTCTCATTCGATGCGTGGAGAGGCTGTATCTAGACAGAGAAACCAGGATAAGAACACGCCTTAAAGGGTCTCGAGCGCTGTGGACAGGGTTCCTGTTGTGCTTGTCTCTACTTACATGCTCCCAATAAAGCGAGGTAGAATTCATCAACGTAAATGCTGTCGCAGTCTACGTTACCACGGCGGTGAAGCAGTATAAGCTTGTACCAAGCATCCAGGACTTCCAGGTTCTCTTCGGTGCTGTCGAGATCGAATCGATCTGCGGCTACATCTTCAACCTTGTCAATACATATTCCTCGCAAGTGAAGCAAGCCAGGTGCTGGTGAAGGGAATGAAAGATCCATGATGAGTCCTCTGGCTGCATTGTACTTCTCGAGGTAGGAAAGTCGGACCCGACGGTATATACCATTAATGGAGGACTCAGCAGACCAGTCAGGGACCCAACTTGGACAGCGTTGCGTTTCGTCTGGAAGACCAATGTTAAGGATGTACAATGATCCCATGTCTTTCAAGAGCCACCGGGCAAGGTCTGTGAAGACACTTTCTTTGGACTGGTCATAGTTCGGCAGTGGTAGTGGGACTGTGGACTGCTGCGTGTGTAGCCCTCGAAAAGCGAAGTACTTGTCGACTGAGTTTGTTGCTTGCAAAGATTGGTAGTACAAGAGCGGCTTGATTATATGCTGGCCCGGGGTGAGTGCAGCAATGGTAGCGCTGGTACTTCGGATACGACAGTACGTATCGTAAAACCATTCGCGAAGCTCTAGGTCGTGGTCCGACATGATGGCCGAGCAGCATCCTCGACGGTGTTCGTTCCAATTATTGAAAGCGGAAGCCACATCTTTCCAGGCGAAGCAACCTCCAGCGGTCACAACCGTCGCCTTCTCTGCAAGACATACTTCTTGAATCGTCCATGCTCGGGCGAACCACTTCGAGTCGAGCAGCTGATGGAAGCATTCGAAGTGGTCGCGAAGAGTTGTTGTCGGATAGCCGTTGAGCATCACTTCATCAAGGTGCCGGTTCGCCACCAAGCCACGTAAGACTGTAGATGCCATGGCGTACTGTTGTTGCCCCTGTTGCGTTTGATCATCAGTTTCCATGCCAATAAACACCTCCTTTGCAGATGTGTATATCTCTCTCATTATCCGGACTTGAGAACTCATTTCCGCATTGTTTTGATCGATACATAGGGCATCAATCCAGATATCTTCAATGATGCCCATCGAGCGAAGTCGTCGTAGAATCACCCAGAGATTTTGTGTCGTCGCGTGTTGGCAGCCATCGACCACGATCGGCTTTGTTCGTTCTAGAGCACCCCTAGCGTAGGATATGCACGAATAGCGACCTTCCATTCATTGAGGCGAACAATTCGAAGTTCAACATGTACGATGTCACTTCCAATAGTCGGTTTGATGCTGCAGAGCCGAATTTCTCCCAAGTCAGTATTCAAAGGCGTGTATAAGTATTCCAGACGAGTGTAATAGCTGCGGGAATGTCCAGCACCAAGGATAATCATAACCAGCCTGATCGCGCGAAGCCATAGCTGCCGAATAGGGGTCATATGTACAACACGGAAGCACCTCTGAGCCATCCCGCTGCCACATGAATTGTACAGCCTTTCTACACGGTCTGAATCAATGATAGGAAGCATAACAACGAGCCAGCGGTCACTGGTCAGGCGTTTCGGCGTCCGTCCCGGTACTGCGTATCTTTGATCGGGAGGTTGTACGTCGTGTCGTCTGAGAACTCGACGCTAGAGCCACCATGTCAGCCGTAGTCTGTGTGATCAGCGTGATGAGCTCAGACTTGAAGTTGTTATGACAGTACTTCGTACCCTCTGCTTTACAGATCTGGAGCTTCCTACGCAATATCGTCGCCGCCGTTGGTCGAGTTACCGGGAAATTTGTTGGTAGATAGGAATCTGAAGGCACTGCTGCAAAGCTGACAGTTGAACGATATCCTCCACAACTCATCCAACGATTCAAAGAGCGGCAGGTCGTATTGACAAGGCATGGATATAGCCTCGTAGCCTCAGGCACCTCTCGCGAACTTCGAAGGTGGCTTTGACAGTCGACCACATGATGACCGTGCATTCATGTCATGCTTAATGAGAGCACTAGCAAGTGACTTGCCTTTCTCAAGACAGAAAGATGTGCTGAGCTGGCCGGTCTGACGTGGAGCATTCACGGCAGACACCCAGTTGATGTATGTGGCGGAAGTACATGAGCTGGTGAATGTACCATGCAATTGTCATCAGGCTGAGGCGTCGTTTCCTTGGAGAGGATGGATGGATCTGCATTGAAGTACATAGAAAATAGCCAGTCATCAGCTCCCAATCATTAGCTGGACACCTCTCGCGGCTGCACCTGCGGCATTGCTTGGGACTACCCTCGATTGTTCTCTCCCAGTGATTGGACCCGGCTTAGTATAGAGAATAGACCGGTGAGAGGTTATGCTCGGTAGCCGTGATCCGATTGGCATCTGTCTTCAGAAGAAAGGCCATAGCCACACCTTGCAAGGCGACAAGATGGAGGTACTGCTTTTTTTACCGAAACACACTGCGTAGTGATAAGCCCAGAATGGCGATCGTGGGGAACATATGTTGAAGGAATAATGTTCTCGACGCCCTCATTCGACCGAATAATAGGTCTCTAAGATGCCGTATTGGGCAGCTGGCAGAGAGAACGCGCTTCCTGGGGTTCGATTCTCTGAGTTGTGTTGTGTTGTACATGTACAGTAGGAGAAGAGGTACGTATAAAAGAGAAGACGTGCCAAACTTCGCAGCACAGGTGCTGTGAGTGGTGTTAATGCGCGGCTCGGGAAGGGACGGCCCCTCGGCTCTACTCCAGGCAGGTGATAGCGACCCGCAGCTTGATTGGATGGCCTCAAAGATGAGAGTCTCCGCTCATCCATCTTGCTGTCTTTCATCAGAACTTGAATCTCATTCCATCTTCACTCATCTACATTCCACTTCATTTCGAGGTGATTGTTTCTAAGATGTGCTTTGCGATGACACAGAGATCGAAAGTAGGTTCCAAAGACCATACTCCCCGGTCTGAAACTTGAGCAGTTACAGTTTGTTATTCATGCTACCTTCCAGCGGTAATAATTCGCGGCAGTGATAGCTCATGGCTTTGATCGCGAGGAGGCCGAGGCTTGTGCACTTCATTTTTCGTTCAGCCCCCAAGATTCATGCATCCCTCTTCCTACATCCAATTGCTGCATAAAGATCTATCGAGCTGCATATGGCTTGCAGGATGCAGACCTGTACTTTGGTACCTTGCAAGCGATGTGCCCAGCTCAGCCTGATCTGTTATGCAGAGCGGTCCCCCTCCTTGAACTTTTCTGGGACAGACCACTGGAGCCTCTTTGGCCATGTGAACAGTACAGGACCACTATCAACTGGAAGACTACTCGAAACATTGTGCCATATTTGCAACCGGCCGCTCTATCGCCTTCAAAACATTCGGACTCGAATTCCAGGTTGCGCCATTCGCTATGCTTCGATTACAGTGCCATTCCGACACCTTTTACATGTATCTCCCAAATTCGCAAGCCTCTGGTCATCATGATCACATATGCCTGTTGTCTGCGAGTGCAACTAGCAGCAGAATTCATCATCCAAAATTCATCATCCAGAATTCAACTTTGGAACTACGCCCGGGGTGTTCGTCAAGCAACAAGTCAAGCAATGCAAAGACGCTCGATCGAACAGCTTGCTCAGCGGACTACGCTTTGCTGTAGGCCGCGCTACGATCGGCCGCACTGCGATTTTGCCAGCGGAGTTGCATCTGCCCATGTTTCTTGACGAAGTCGTTGAGGGAGCCACTCTCCACAGTCTTTGAGGCCTGTGGCGCACTTCCAGGATCGTATAACATAGCTCGACGCGAGATCTTCCCGATGATCTGGGCACTTGCTTGCACCCAAAGCAAAAACTGGACCGATGCTCTGGCATGTACTGCTTCTGGACCTCGTCGCCGCTTTATATTACCATTGTGACTGAACGGGTTGGGACCGGCAGACACAATCTCTATTCCGCCAAGTGCCAGTTTCACCCTCGGACGAATCCGTGTGGCACCACGTGGTCTCGGCCCGTCCGGTGTTTTAGCGTTTGAAGTGAATACAAATGAATCAGCCTTCCCTTCCTTGGGCGCTGTGACCAACGCAATGCAAGGTGCTAGGCCATGCTCGATGCATGAACCATTACACGCTGGGCGGCGCGGCACTCCACGCTGAGAGCACCGCCATGTCACCAGGATCTGGTTTTGGACGGCGCCTATGATCGTCCAAACGGCACAGTTGTCGAGGTACACCAGGCCGTAGGGCTCGCGGGGTATGTCTTGATAGACTATTGCTGTACGCCTCCAGTGGGCTGATGACTGTGAGTCCATGGCGCTTGTAGCTTCCCGGCCCAAAGCCAGTGATTCTTTTGAGACTTCAAGGAAGGAGACCGAGCAGCGCCGGTGATGCTGACGAACAGGCAACAAAGTCTTCTGAACCTCATCAGTGTTGCGAGAGTCCTCGGCAGTGTATGCAGCGAAGTACACGAGCATGTCCCTAGCGCTGTCGTCCATTGCCCGGCCGCGGTCTGGTGCAGGTGGAGACAATGTCATCGCTGCCATCGACTTGTGTTCGCGCCCCGCCGCTACAATCCCCGGTGATAAGGCGCTGCGCTTTAGGCAGTCTCTTGTCGCTGCGGCACGCATTGGTGGGCACACAGAGTCATGAACAGCTCCAGCTGGCGGAATGTTGTCAATGGCAGGCTTCTCTCGCCCGCGGCTCTCCACAACAAAACAGTCTCGCCCGATCGAGACTGGATCTTCTCTTTGTTCCACTCTTGTCTGAGCTGCGGCGCTCGGATACCGCCTCTTGAGCTTCGAACACGCCCGCACAAGACGACTTCGCCGCCGCCAACACCGCCGCCGCCATCGCGAGCGCCAATGAGAACGCCAACGCCTTACAGCATGATACCGTATTGTGCGTTCAGTGGTCAGAAGTTGGCCACTGACCCTCATGTGGCTTGGTGCCATCGCCTTCGAGCATTGGGAAAGACCTGTCGCCGACGACGGGCATATCAATTGCAGGTTCTGGTTTGAAGTGATTTGTGCTTGGGTGTATGAATGCGGAGGCAGCATGTGCGGATGCAATTGATGCAGTTCGTCGTTTTACCGTTGTGTCCGAAGAGCGTCACTAACACTGCGAGGAGTCAGTCAGTCCCAGGAAGTGTTGAGCTATCGTAAGTTACGGATACTGTCGCCGAGTCCGCTGCTAACCCGTTCCACGCCCCGGAAACCTCTTGTTAACGAAATACAGTCTCCGTAACTGCATTTGGCCATTGAGCAGATCTGTGATACTGCTGTGTTCAGTTCTGCTGTTGCGTGATGCTGATCGATTATACAGACATCTGAACGAGGCGATCTTTTTCAATGAACGATGCGGCTTAGGAAACGAAATTCTGCCACCCCACCAACTTGGAATCGCTCATCCCATCCGAAAACGGCTGCCCCTCCTCCTCGCTACACCCAGCATTTCAACCACGCTGTATGTGCGGTACACGGCAGCCTGATGTGTAAACACGCGACGGTGAAGATTGCTCGTCTTCTTCCTATGCATCTGATTGCATTGAGATGCGAAAAGCGATGTTGCTGAGACAATGCGATCTATACCTGCCTCCTTGTCTGCCGCACTTCGGGAGTCTCCAGTCAAATCCTCTACTAATATTTGATCAAGATTTGACTTCAGAGATCCCTCTCATGTGCGCTGACGCGAGGGTCTTCGACCGAGCGAAGTCAGCGGGAGGAAAAGGAGACAGATCTATACAACAATTGCTCGTTGAGCTATATCCAAACACCTCACGGCCGCGATGCAAAGAGAAGCGATAACAACACCGTCCTGTTGCTGCGGCATTTGTTGATCCAAAGTCTATCTCTTCAATCTCTTCACTGCTGATTCGGTCATCGGCGCTTGTGTGTCAAGTAGATGTTCTGTTCTAGCAGTAAGGTCAAGTCTGGAAGCAGTATCACCTTGATAGACATGGGTGCTGCAAGGATTATGCATACATGGCGAGGCTAATCATGCAAGTACCCAAGTTACATCCGTCTTTGATTGCACGACATGCAGTCCGATCATTTCATACTTAAGGTATTTATCCATCTGTCTTTCCTGCCATCGAAAATCACGATTGCGATCCTCAGCTACCACAGCATTCTCGGTGCAGTCCGCCAGGATAAGCAGTCTTGCTCTCTCATTTGCGAAGACTGCTGCGTTGAAGTACCGCCAGGGGTTACCTGCGACAACTAGTCATTGGACTTTGAAGCCTGTGCTAATCTGAATCCATCACAACACATAGCGACACCACTCTCTTATGGAGCACAGAGGAATTTGGTCTTCAACATCACCGTCACCCGTACTTGGCTAGGGGTTCTTTTCTCAGCTTTGGCTGTTTCCCGGCTTCTGATGGGCTTGGCGAACACAGTCCATGTTTGAATGCTTGTTCGTAGGCGCCATAACCGTCAAGGTAAAAGGAATTATCACCAAAGTCAAAACCCCCGCAATTCCAGACCACCACTGTCTGCGTTGTAACGCTGCAAAGAGATATAGAGAGAATGTCGGAAGTGACAAGGCGGGAGTGAGGACATGGCCGTGGTGGTAGACGGAGTACGATTGTGTTATAAGATCAGACGGTGAGGAGAAGGTACTGGTGTTGTTTGTTGGGTGTGTGGTTAGGAGGACGGGGATGGAGATTGAGGAAATTGAGAGCATTCCACCTGGGAGGGAACATCACCTAAGAGCTAGTCGGTGATGGGAGACAGCGATGGTTCTTATTAAGGTGAGGAGGTTGAATTACCTGAGGGGAGGAAACCGAGAATTACCGCTGCGAGAGCGGCGCGAATACTTGGTTGTGAATTGGTGGGCATTGCTACGTTCAATCTGTGTGTGTGTGCGCGCGTGTGTATGGCTAGAAAGAGTGGGAGTCAGGTAAGAAAAGCTGCCCTGTCTGCAGGTGTCTCGGGGATCTCAAGTCTAATGATATGTCCTCCGCGCGAAAATCTGCTAAATAATTTCAACATTGTTCATTCTCTTTTGTCGAACATGTGCAATCAGATGAAAACAAAACAAGAACCACTCAACGGAATCGAGACGCATGTCCGTTTACCTTGCGTCACAAGATGTCAAAAACCTTACCCTATTCTCACCTACTATCCATTCACTTTAGCTGTAATACTCCACCAACCAATCCCTCATATCCCCGATGGTAGGATACTCCAAGAACAAACTCCCTCCAACCACAACTCCCAATTCTGTCCGGAACTTCTCCGCTATCACCAAACTCATCAAGCTATCAACTCCTATATCTGCGAACCCCGCATCATCCGTGAGGTCCGATACTCCGAGGCCAGTTTCCCGTGCGATAAGAGAGAGAGCCTTGGAGGCTGTTGATGAGTCGCCGAGGGCGACGGCAGGAGGAAAGACGGGATGACTCTTTGCTGACGGAGGAGCCATTGCGATGGCATCCACTACGGCCACAGGAGCAGGAGCAGGGATTATCGCAGGAGCCGTAGTAATAGCAGCAGCCTGGAACTCCGACGTTGAAGCCTTCGACGGAGCGACAGTCATTCCGATAGAATTCGCCACCGCCGCCCTAATCATCCCAGCAGGCACAATAGCCCCGCCCGCCGAATTCTTCACCATACTCTTCCCTGGCGCTGAATCAGGCGGACTGAAAAACCTGCCCAATAACACCCTCGGATACCTTCTGAACTGTATCCCCCCAACCATCCCCATAACCACCCCTTCGGAATCCATGATATACACATCTCCCAAGTACGTCGTCGGCGTCTCAACCTCCGGAATCATCTTCACATAAGACCGATACCTCCCCCCAGCCTCCAGCGGTTTTGCAAAACGCATACTCTTCCAGCCCGGCGTAACGCAAAACGTCGAAAGAACATCCGACGAATCACTACAATTCATCACAAAACCCGCCAAATGCGCCACGCTGTCGATGAAGTAAGGTGGAACTGTGAACTTCCCGTGTTGTTGTCCTTCAGTGGAGAGGGTAATGTCAGCATAAGCTTCAAAGTCACTCATTACCACGCTTCGCATTCCGCGGTACACATCTGCGTAATCGACCAGATTCTGCGCGAAGAGTGTATAGGCCATTTTATTTGAGAAGCGGTTTGCGGTCCCTTGTTGAGCCATTCGGTCAAGTTCTGAGATGCGGGAGTGTAGGAGGTGGCTCAATGGTGCCCAGTCTGCTAGCCATTTTGTGGGGTCTTCGTAGAGGATTTGTGCGGTGGCGAAGGGTTCCAAGGGCGAATTTGTCTCGGGGCAGATGTTGGACCATGTGAGGGATGCGGCGGAGAGGTCGGTGGTAGTGGCGGAGACACGGAAAAGTTGAGGAGACGTGGTAGAAGTCTGGAGGACGAGACCCTTGGTCACTTCAAGGTTAGTGATGTTTATTGCTAGATTGGAAGAAGGAGTGAGTTGCGCGTGGAGGTAGTGTCCCAAAGTGTAGGCGATGTCTGCATGGATGGACTGTGAAGAAGAGAGTTAGATGTTGTTTTGAGGGTAACGGCGGAGGTGGATTGACTTACTGATGTTACTACACCGCAACCATTCATACTATGCCCACGAGCTGAAGCATAGAGATCAGACTGCATGAGGTCTGACTCCATGACCACATGTCCATTGGGTCCTTCACATCTTTGTTCGATAATACGATGAACTGTAGAAGTGCTAAAGCTTGAGACCGCCGTGGGAGCCAAAGATGTCTGCTTGTCAAGTCTCTTTTCAGCGTCGTAGAATGTGTTGCCCTTGGTCAATGCCCAGTCACCATTGTATTGCAACCAGTAGACCTTGTCATTCCAAGCATATGTAGGGAGGTCCAGTAGACGAACTGCCTTCTCGAATGGTCGATGATACTCATCCCAGTCTATGGCCAGTCCAGCGCAGTGGAGTGCAGCGAGAGAGTGGGCGAACGTCACCCAGTTATTTTCGGTCCTCTTCAAAGATGGTACTGTGAGATATGCGTAGCTGCCTAAGCATGCCTTGACGAATCCAAGAGCGACTGGATGAGGACCAATCTCCACCCAGACGGTGGTGTCATCCACGACAGACATCTTCTGCGCTTTCGCGAGCGCTGCTTGAAAGTTGACTGGCTCCCGTGTTGCTCTTCGAGCGTAGTTAGCATTGATGGATTGGTCGTCGAATATGACCTTGCTCAAGAGGGGAGAGACGTATGGTAGATGTGGTGCCTTGTAGAGAGCTCCCTGAGCGGCAGTTTCAAAGTCGTCCAGGATGGGCTCCATCTGCGCCGAGTGGAATGCAAAGGCAACATCAAGGACAACACAGCGTCCCACTTGTTGTAGAAGTTCCAGATGATTCTCAATATCCTCATTTGGACCACTGATCACTGTCTCGGCTGGACCATTAATGCAAGCAATTTCGATCTCGCTGGATGTTTCCGCTAGCAGACGTTCAATGTCCTCCACAGAGGCTCGAACAGCTACCATCTTGTGACTTCCACTCCGACATCTCTGCTCGAGGAGGCGTGTTCTCGTGCCCACAAGATGAACAACGTCACCGGCTGTAAGTACGCCCGCGATGTGCATGGCTGCATATTCGCCCAGGCTATGTCCGATCACGACACTCGGTTTGACGCCTAGAGAACCCCAGTATCGTGCGAGGGCTATTTCAGAGCAAACCAACGCCAGCTGTGTGATCGTTGGAGCATGTCTGAAATCCTTCTCATGACTTCCATCAAGAGCTGGGATAAATGATGGGAACCCTTGGCTAGTCGCGAGGGCGTCGAGGTTCAGTATTTGCGCACGGAACATTGGACTCTCGCTGAATAAATCCAGATCCATCGACTGGTGGGAGGCGCCTTGACCTGTGAATACAAAGGCAACGGTTGGAGGTCCGGTCGCTGGTATGGGCTTGTGAGAATCAAGAGAAGCGTGTGCCACTGTCAACTGTTTCTGCAGATTTTCCACGTTGGAGATTGGAAGCGCGATGCGATAGTTGTGTTGATAGCGACGCGCTGTAGTGGAGTAAGAAAGACTGGCTGGGGAGGTGTCGGGATTATCTTCCAGGTATTTCATCAGGCGTTCCAAGTTGCCCTTTAGAGACACTTTGCTCTTTGCTGATATCGCAACGGGCCACGTGGAGCGAGGGTCATACTCCAGATCTGGACGAATAGGTGCCTCCTCGACCAAAAGAGAAGTGTTGCCACCCGCCGCACTGAAGTTGTTGACAACAGCGATGCGCTTTCTCTCTGGCGAGCGCTTCCAGAGTTGCGTCTGGAATGGAATTCGTACACCTCGTTCACCCAAATCCTGTGGGAAGGTAGGGTTGATGCCATTCTTGATACCAACATGAGGTGGAATCGCTTCGTTCTTGAGCATGAGCAGGACTTTGACCAAGGCCGTGACACCGGCTGCAGCCTCGCTGTGTCCGACATTTGACTTAACGGCTCCAATGTGAAGCGGCTGCTTTGAAGAGCGTCGACGAGTAGCTGGGGCAAATACGTTGGCAACAGATTGAATCTCTTCAGTATCGCCCGCTTGAGTGCCAGTTCCATGCATCTCTACAAAGCTGACGTCTCTATGTTGAGGATTAGCGAACCCATTCTCGATGTGTACGTAAAAAGTCAGTCTTACAAGGGATCGACGCCAGCTCGACCAAGTACAAGTTTCGTGAGATCTGATTGATGGCCTGCGTGAGGATGCGTGATCGAGACCGCATTTGCAGAGTGATTAGTCGCTGCGGAAAGAATGACACCAAGAATGTTGTCCTTGTCGGCGGTGGCATCCTCCAGACGTTTCATAACGATTGATCCGACAGCGTCTGCACGACAATACCCATCTGCTTCGCTGTCCCATGTCTTACAAGCATTCGGAGTTTTTGTGAGGAAGTGGCCGTGGCTGAGCCCGGCGAAAGCGTCCGAGTTTGTCAGAACGTTCATACCACCCGCTATCACGGTATCGACTTCTCCGCCCCACAGTGCAGAGCATGCGGCCTACGATTGGGATTCAGATTTTTGAAACTCCACGTCTACACAGCGTTGATCTTAACTAACCTGGATAGTCGCCAAACTGGACGAGCATGCAGTATCGCAGTTAAAGCTTGGACCAGAGAACTTGAAGAAGTAGTTGATGCGTCCTGGACCAAAGGCTCGACATCCCCCAGGAATGAAGTACGTCGAGATGTTTTGCGCTGTGTTTACCTCTCGATAATCGTCGCTGGCTTGGCCATACCAGGTACCGATTCGGTGCAAGTTTGTTGCGGCTGTTCTATTGGCAACATACCCAGCTCTTTCAAGCGCTTCATAAGCCGTCACGAGGCTCAACCTTTGCATGGGATCTGTCTGAGCGGCCTCCGTTGGTGACATGTGGAAAAAAGGTGCGTCGAAAAGGCCTGGTTCGTCAATAAAACACCTGAGAAATGAAACTGGTTAGCATTGGTAGTACGATTGTTGGACCATGAGCGAGTTGTTGTACTCACCCGTACTGTGTGTGGCTCGTATTGACTCTTTTCCCTGCGGGATCCCAATGTGAGTCAACATCGAATCGATCGGCAGGGATTCTACGATGAACGTCGAGGCCATGCTCGAGAAGCTCCCAAAACTTCTCCGTATTGGTGGCCCCGCCAGGCATCCTACAGGACATGCCAACAATGGCGATCTTTGACTGCATGGTTCCCCTCGAGGCTGTCGGTTCGACGTCGCTTGCAAGCCACTTGGTAATGTCCTCAGTGACAGTGGCAACATTGGGGAGATCATTTCCAAATGCCGCCACTAGATCACTCACGGACAGCGAGGTGCGCAGCATGAGAATCTGACACTCTGCAGCGACGGTTGTACGGGTTTGCTCGATGATACCCTTTACAACATCGTCCCACCGGATCTGCTGGGTCAAGATTTCGTGAATGATTTGTCTGAACAAGTCCTCGGCGGTATCAGCTGCAAAGAATGTTCCAGTGCTGGTAGAAAAGACCGGAATTTGAGTCCGCAACGTGACCAGATTTGGCAAAGATTTGGTAGCAACCACATTTGAGACATGCTTTGAATTGTATATGTGCTTTGCATGACACATACCTCCAAATACTGGCAGAGGGATCGACTTGCTGTCTCGGAAAAAGCCAGATGTGCGGAAAAGGGCTTTCAGTCGGGACGGTGGACCACTGACTGTCACCGAGGTACGCGCTGGTGCGCTGATGAATATCCGACTAGTCTCGGGGGTGCTCTATTGTGGATTTGAGTATGTGGCATTGATGCATGAGCTTGTATCATCTTACCTCGCGGATGTGAAACTCGTCAAGCTCCTTCTGAGCAGCGGTTTCTGTCACACCGTGTACCACACACGCCCATGGGTCTGGATTGGGAGCGCTTTCGGTGGGATCACTTGCTTCGAGATTCTGCGAAACGTCTGCCACGATGACACCCAGGCGAAATGCGAGCCGAACAACTTCTGCGCCCGTCTTCGGCAGGTCCGCAAGGGATGAAGCCAAAGATATCGCAGAGGTCGCAAGCAAGCCAATTCCGAGACCTGAAAGAGACTGCTCAGAGAGATCGAATCTCTGACTGGCTGAGTCTCTTTTACTCTCAAAATATCTGCATTGCGAGATCGTTAGCGTTGCAGCGCATAAAAGCTGGCAGTGAAAACAAACCCTATGTATGTGGCTATCTGAAAGACGCAAAGAAGTACACCATCGACCGCACCCGAGGCTCCAAGTCCCGGATTCTCTGCCAGGCTGAGGATCGTCTCGAAAGTTGGAAATTGAGCCCTCTCGTCTGCTGGTCGCTCCCGAATCTCGTTTCTCAGCGCAAGTGTAGCTTCATCGAGGAAGCTCACCAAAATCGAATGATTTCGACCGTTGCAATGTTTCTGCAGCCGTCGGAAGAGTGCTTGAAGATCAGAGTTGGGAAGCTCATTGCCCAGGTATATGAGACGTGATCTGCTCATGTCGTCCTGCGAATCGGTAGACGGCGTGATGACTGACATTGATAAGGATAAAGCTGAACTCACAGTATTGTATGGATGCTCATCAGCGGGCGTGAAGGGTATATTACCATATGAAAGGACTCTCTACTCGGACAAGATGGCCAATGATATCTGAGGGGCCCTGCTGTCGGCGGCCGTACACTGTCCCAACAAGAGCTCCAAACGGAACGCGTCCTGTCTCGGGCTTCAATGCCTCGATTGCGCAGGTCTAGCGAGATCCACGGAGCATGAGGTCCACGTGGGAGAGCTGCGCAGTACGGTAGCCTCCCAATCCCCTGCCTGTACACGTCTCCGAGAGGATTGTTCGGAGCCACTCAAGTGATACACAGAACGCCACTGATGAACCTTTCGATGGTCCGAGGGGCTCCTGGCTCACCGAGCGGCAAAAAGGTCGCATGCTGTCCGTTCCGCGCCCAATGAGACAACTTGATTTGAGTGTGTTTATGGTGAGCAAGGTGAGGTGTCGTCGCTTTTACTGTTTACATAATCTCATGCACTAGTACTAGTTCTGCCTAGTAGCACTATTCTAACTAAGGTACCTACCTTAGGCAGTGATTGCGAACCATCTCTTCGTACCATGTTGCAACTTGAAAGCCACCTTCTCGTCCGCTGCCAATTTACGCAATACCTCGTGGACAAACGGCTCCAGCGCCATCCGCCTGATTTCCTCGGCCACGTCCGCACCGTGCATTGCCACGACTAATTCCGCAACCGTCAGGCTGGCACCACCACTGCCACCACCACAAGCCAAAGCTTTCAGCGCCTGCTCCTCCCGCCGCGTCTTCTGCGACAGTTCTGCAGCAATTTTGGCTGCCAAATTGGTTAGCACGATCCCATGTGCGGGATATCCGATGGCACAGCGGCGAGATTGGAGCATCCTCAACGTTTTCATGTAGGTGCCGAGCTCCTCCACGGCACTGGTTCCATGGCCAAGCACATTGTCGCCTGTGAACAGTGCGTTCTCTTCTTCCAAGACAAAGCACATGTGATCGTGAGAGTGGCCAGGAGAATGCACTGCGCGGATAGTCGCTCCCTCTACGAGAAACACTTGCTCATCCCGGATTGCTTGCTGGCTTTGCTCTGGGCTGTGCTTGTATATTGAGTCTCTGAGCTCGGGATACAGCCGCAGAAGATCTTTGACTCCGCCAGTATGATCGCCATGCCAATGTGTCAGGAGGACGAGGGACAAGTGTATTGATCTTTCCCGAAGAACCCTTTCTACCAGATTGGCCCACTCTGGGTAACCCTGGCCCGTATCGATCAGTAGACGCTGGGGGCCCAAGCCGACGATGTACGTGTTGGTTCCTTGGAGAGTGAACTTAACACCTTGTTAGTCTCTCAAAATCTCACCCAGGAACATTACTGACTTTGCCTGCATTTTGGCCCAAGATGCGGAGGACCCGAGGACTGATCTGCTCTACATCCGGGAGCCTGGGAGCGCTCCGTTGTTGGTAGGAAAGAAGGTCTTCGAACGCAGCAGCGTTAAGGGTTTTGTTAATCTGTTTGTATCCGCCTTCTCCCATGATCGTATTGATGTTGAACGGTGGTACTCGCCTGCGCAAAGCACTTGGCTCACCATCAGTGGCATTTATTTTGGCAATCGGACATGAGTATCTGCTGCCAAGCATTCTGTCGGACTGCAGCTTTTTGCAGATCTTCCGACCACGCGTTCGCCTCGCGTATCTTTAGCGGCAAAGGTGGCTCGGTATTCCGAAGAGCCTGCTGGAACCGGATTGGCTTAGTGACCTCACATGGCCCATCCGTGGTGTCACAACACAACCCCGAGGCGATGCTACGGATTGTACTTGTTGCTGGCATTATTGTTAAGAGCACAACCACAACTCGAGATCCTGCCGGACAAGCAACGGCTTATGGCATCTCCCTGACTTGCCGAGTATGGCTTTGTCTTGCATCGCCTTTCTCGACGACTTTTGACAAGAAACCAAAGGAGGCGCAGGATGTGTCCTCTGCTCTCTGCCTGTGAGCAACCGATTGTTTACTCGCCTTTAAAACGATCGTTCTTGGTTCAACATTAACACAAACTACTACAACCTACTCCCACCCCGCAAGCTCGTGGAGATATACTTCACGGTCAACACGGAATGTGCCATGTGGTTGTGACCGCTAACGTCTCGGTAGAGGGCGTGGAATTCATCACGGGTTTTCTGCAGCATGCGATTGGCCGCCTCTACGGAACCGGTCGGACTGTCGAGAAGACGAGCGTAGCCCAGTCTGTTGCTTAGCAGCTCCACCGCAGGTGCTGTCAACGCCGTTGTCATGGTGTGTAGATTTGGAGGTAATTAGAGATGGTAGAAGATTTATATCGACCAGCAGGCGTAACAAGACAGAAGCGAACTTCTGGCGCTCTGCTGCTCCTCTTATCCAGAGCATTGCACAAAACGATTTCCGAATGCAAACCGGTGTCGAACGTGAAGCTGTCGGTCATACCGCAAGTCCGAACGGGCATCGGAACTGGTGTTAATGACAACATCGCAGACGCTACTCTTCGCTGCAAACGACACGATTATCTTATAAAACTCGAGATCGAAACCAATGTTGTCGAAGAGAAAGCCGGGCCGCCACCCTACTCTAGTTCCGACAATGCCATGAGCGTCGAATGTCGGAATGTTACCAGCTCCGATCATGTTCGTTCGTTCGTTCAGGTCCGTAGAGTACCTTAAAGGTCACCCTACGCTAGCGGTTTATCGTGGTTTTATTGGAAGCCAGCTGTCTAATTCCGCTTGTTAGAATTGTAGTAAAGTGGACTTTGAATTGCTTGATTGCTTGACTATCTACTCGAGTGAATGGCTAGCCTCATATACACAGGCTTTTCACATGCTAGAATCTTCGATTACAAACCTGATTATAAATCAATAAGTGAGTGAATGTTCTCGAATCTTCAACAAGAATCACATGCCTTCCTCTCCTTTGCCCTGTGACAACAACTCCGTCGACATCAAATGCTGCTGGAACTTCGGCATATAAGCTTTCATAAAGGCCGTGTCGTGCATCTCCTCGATCTTGATGATTTCTTCGCCCGAATGACTGAATTGGACAAAGAGTGCGTATTCATTGGTCCACTTCAGATCAAAGGGAGTGTTGCCTGTGGAGACAGCATAGACAGCCGCCCTCCTTCTGTCAACATCATGAACTAGGTTGTGTATGTCGAGCTACTCACCAGTCAGAACTCAACCGATAATGTGTCCAGAGTAACGCTCACTCACCTTGTAGTCATGGACAGTACTCATCAGCTTTGGCAGCATAAGCTTCACTTCCTCTTTAGAGCGCGCCGGATGGCCCAGCGAGAACGGCAGGATGGTCAGAGTGAAATCTGCAGACTGCGTGGCCGACCAACCCTCCGGCGTCCATCCTTTCCAGCCCTCGATGAATTGATTGAGGCAATGAACCTGTGCAGCTCTGGTGTCGCTACCAGAGCCTTCCATGGTGATTCTTGGGATGTGTGGAAAATATCGGATATATTGGTGTGTCGATGGTATAGCAAGAACACGGCAGTCGCGTTGGAATACAAATTTCGAAGACAAGTCTACGACTATGTAGACACCAGCGCAACTCCTCTTTCAAACCCGAGCATTCCGAGCCCGAGCATGGGAGCGGAGTCTCGCTCTTCCTCTTTTCCAAATGGAGTTTACAACCTCTTCACACATCGGAGTGGGCTAGTATCGGAACGGAATCTCGCTCTTCCTCTTTTTCCAATGGAGTTTACAACCTCTTCACACGTCGGAGTGGGCTAGTACAGAGAGCGGAAATGCGGAACTATTCTATCCTTTCGGCTAACGTTGTCGCCATTTCGGTCAACTCAGGCTGACCTGATTGTACATCCTACTCCGACGCATGGACAGATTCTGAACATGCTTACTTGGTACTTTGGCACAGGTCGTGGGGACTGATGAACTGCTAAAAAATGATTAAGCCATCTGATCGGTTACCACAGTCCTCATTCCGAAGCACCTTCATGGGTCATTATGGCACCCATAGTCCTTCGCTGACGCGCTGCCCGCTCCGTGGAGCATGGGGTTTATGTCGCAGCTCAAGAATTACATAAGGGTTTCGTGGATCCGCCTTTTGGTTGACAAGACACAACTTGCCCAAGCTGTCGTTGACCTCGTTTATCATGCTTAGTATCTCCTCCAAGCCGAAGTCTCGCTGACTGGCAGTTTGCATTAGACAAAGATCGCGCATGCGAGCCATGGCTTCGACGCCAGGATCGACCGTACCAGGCTCAGGCACCACTCGAACAATAGCCATGAGCGTCGCAGAGGGTTGCTCGTGCAATACGCTTAGGTGTACTCTTAGTTCCGCTATTATCTGAGCAGAGGTCGAGACAGTAGAGCTTGTTGCTGATGGGGATGGAAGGTGAAGGACATATCTGAACGAGCATGCGAGTCAGTTGTGTCTCAGACAAATTCGAAAGCGTACGCTCGCTTTTAAGACCATGGGCACGACGTACACTGCGGCGTTTCGAATAGTCTGAGGACTACCAAGGGTCCGCCGTTGGATTGGGATACTGCTGCTGCCATTTCGACAGGTTCCATCTTGTGTGTTGGCTTGCTGCTGCCCTTCAACCACTGGCCCAGGCACACCTGTTGCAGCAGACGCTGCCTTGGGCTGGGACATCGGAGCTGCCGAAGTCTGCTCGGTTTGATCATCTACCTGGACATGTACACGCAGCCTTGGGTACATCTTGACGAGAGATGTAGCCATGGCGTCCAATTGTGCACCAGTCTTGATCAGACACAAATGTCAGCAAAGCCGGAAGACAACAGATGCCTCCTCTCACCTCAACCACGAGTGCATCCCCAAGTTGCGACCAGTTCAAACAGGACAAGAGCTGCTCCACATCTTCTTGTACACCGTTCGCACCTAGTTGCGCGAATGCCGCCAATTCCCGGCGTACTTTAGGCCGCTGTTTCCAAGCAGTCGCAAAAGTTGAAGTGTCTTTGAAAGCAAGACTATAGGCACTCTTCTCTGGTTGTAGCGTTTCACCATACATCTGTGTTACTGCTGGCATCAACAACGAGATCGGGACTTGGATCTCGCTCGCGAATGCTACAGCATCGAACAGAGCAGGCTTTAGCACAAACTGCGCTGAGAGGGCCGTGTGTGCTACATATCCGCGTCGTGGCTCGCGCAAGAACCCAGCGGTCGCTGTCATGCGCAGTATGCGTACCATTTGGATCTCAGGGACTTCGGCGAGCTCCGCAACGTCTTGCATCGGGACCTCGTCTTTGAGCGGGATACATGCCAGGACTTGAAATCTCGCAAGCCATTGCAGGCAAGCCAGGAGCTGACTCTAAAATTTGGGATCGGAAGGTCAGTCACAGTCAATGCAAATGATGTTATCGCGCAAGCTACCTGAACGATCAAGTGCCCCAAAAATTCCGACGGATCGCGCAACAAAGTCTCGATTCTGCTGATGTTGGCCAGGACAGACTGACGTGCGCGATGCACTTCCAACGGAGCTTGGCCTGGTATGAGTGGTTGAGGAGCGCCGTGCGAGGGAAAATTGAGATCAAGAGCACCTCTGTGATCCGTATTGACTCGTTTCAGGGTTTCGCCGGCGCTTTGCATAGCAAGCATAGCTTCATCAAATTCAGACCAACGTTGCTCCATTGTGTGAACGCAGGTGTGCTTCAGCATCGACGTTGAATATTTCCCTGTGCCGTAAGGGATCTGCAAACGAGCGTAAGTACCTTTTCTATCGGACTCCGAACGTGCATGTGAGAAACCTACAAGATGCTTCGGCCTGACGGGATGGGCATCTACAGCCGGATTCGTGCATACGGGAATATTCCAGCTTCCAAGTGGTATTAATGGTATGCTTTTGTGGTTGCTTCGAGGATTGAGAGTGCTGCCTAAACAACATTCTCACCAGATACAAGGATAATAGACGACTCACAAGTCTGCGATCTAGAGATTTGCGTCGATTTCGTATTCTTGAGGGGCGGACAGCCTGCCGAGTGGATATTCCTGTATACACGACAGGTACTGTAAGTTCATTAGCTTTGGGGGAAGTCCGATGGAAACTTCATAATGAAAGCTTACGGTAACGCGTGTTCCGACCGATCCTTCCGTTCTACTCACTCCGATGGCCTTCGCTATTCCGAGAAACGTTACTCGATCTCTCAATCTTGGAGAAGTCAGGCAGCCTGCCATGCCGACTTTCTAAGGTTATGTCTATGGTCAATGGTCGTTTCGAGCGGCACGCAATCCTTTGCTTGCCACATTGCTGCGATACGTACGACCTTGTGTCGCTCCGTCTGATCACCTCACCAAGTCAACCGAGATCCCTTCTCAACCAGCTGGCTTGCCCGCCAGCCAGTATCTCTGCCTGACGATCTTGGGCTATCGAAAACCAGGCATGAGTGAGGAAGACTATCGCCAGCACATGCTCAATGTTTCTGCGCCAATGACCAAGAATTTGATGGTTAAGTACGGAGTCAAAAGATGGACAGTAGTGGCAGTGGGTCACCTCCTCCCTGACTGACGTGGATCTTCGTCAAGCTGATGAGTCAGCTTTTTGACGCTCAAAATGGCGAACGTTGCCGACTTCGATTGCTTCAGCCAAGTAGTGTTCAAAGACATTGAAGTCTACCTACAAGTCTATGAAGCACGACCCATGGTACAAACCGCATCTGTACAACGATCATACACTTTTCGCCGACACGAAGAGGAGTCTGTAAGTTCGCCGATTGGGCGTGATCGATGAAGCTCATCTGCCTCCTTCTCATGCCCTTCTCCGCATATATGCTTAGGGTTAGGGTTGGGGTAGTGGGTACTTTGTCTAGGTTGAATGAACGATACGCTCCAGGAGAGATGCTGTCATATAAAGAGTGTCCGGAAGACCGTTCATACAGAGAGCTAGGTACAAGCATGTTCCAAATGCCATATTGCCCGACAGGTTGGCATTCGTCAAACTCCCGCTGGTAATGAATCACATCATCTACTTCAACGCTTGGATAGATACGTCTCGCCCTTGCAATCTCTCATTGTTCATTCCTGTCTCAAGCGACCAAGGATCTCGTTAGAAAGAGCCCGCAAGCGATCGCTCAGACTCTTCTTCATACTCATCAACATGTTGACGGAAAGGGGAGAGAGGCTTGCCGTCCCCTCATCCGTGCGAGAGTCGTCGGGCGGCAATGGGTCACGCAGAACAACGCCATTGTCCACTGACATGAAGCTGGATTTGCTGGGGTCAATCCGCTCAGAGAAAAGTCTGATCAAACGCTGTACTCCATGAAGTTCGCCAAGTATAAGCTGTCCAGCGACTCGGGCCTCGTCGGAATTTGTAGCATTGGCACAAGCATAGCTTGGAGAATGCGTCTCAGCGCCATCATGCGATAGGAGCACTTGGCGTACGGCGGCTTTGTAGCGGTCGAGAACCTTTGATATCATCATAGTAATGATTATAAACACATACTCGTTATGAGGACATGATTGTTGTAATAATTTGTTGATATGCTCGACGGTAAGCCCATTCTCGGCAGTGGCCGAGGGAACAACAGTGTCGCTGCGTATGTCATCCGTGTCGTTGAGCAGCAGGTTCTTTAACTGCCAAAGGCCGGTGGATGCGCAAGTACATTTCGTGGGCCTGTCCACTATTTGGGCTGTCGGAGCATTATGCGGCATTGCGACTGCCGTTACATCCCAGCAAGTTGACTGATGCCCAGAGTACTCCAACGCATTCTGGCCTATAGATGGTGGCGGTGTGGTATGGAGAGATGAAGCTGTCGAGGATAAGTTGTCCGTGCACGGAATGTCCCCCTCTGCAGGCTGAGGGACGGAAGACGGGGCGAAATCGAAAAGAGAGGCACAGTCGAAGCCCAAACCCGCAAAAGCCAGCTCGTTGAATGACTCGAATCGCGGAGGAATAGCGATGTTACTGTTTGCATTTGTGATGTCCTTGGCTGACCACAGGTAACCGAGTTCGATAGAACTATCCGACGCTAGGGAGAGCGAAGCTGAACTTGACACCGACTGCGATGACAAGTCTTGCATCGGAAAGGCAGGCCCTGCGCTTGAGGGTTGCTGCGTGTCGCCGGCAGGCTGAATGGGACGATTCAAAAGGTGATTGTCCAGTGACTTCGATTGCCGTCTCCTTGGCTTGTCTTGCTTCCTTGGCGAGCGTTTGCTTTGGAGATACTGGCACGACGTGTGTCGCATTACACACCGACCGCATGTGGGCTTGATTTTGTCGCATCTAACTTTTGAGCGGGCGCAAGCATCGCAGCTGTCCTTGTATTTCTCGTTGGCACGTGTATCAGAGGATGAACATGAGTCAGATGAGGGCGGTGAAGGCATGATTCTGGTCAACAGGTAGCGAAAAGAGAGACATGGGTAGCTTACTCGCGCAAGTGCAGGACTATACCTACTACTCCCTCTTCGTTGTCTCCACTGATAGCTTCAATCAAGCTAGCGAGTAGTCCCGGCATTCCTCATGGCTTCATTGAAGCTTGCGAGTACAATTGAACCTTTCTCGCTCATCACGGTGAAAGCAAGGCCAAAGTCGAACCACAGCTTTCGCCGCTCCTTTGCTTTTTCGTTGCTGTCGTCGGCCTATGCCTACGAGGAGAACAGACAGTATGCGACTTTTAGATGCGGCGAATAATTTGCACTTCTCAGATTGTTCTCAAAGTGTTGTGTTGTTGTGCTATACAGGAATGTTCGTCCGTCTCGTAAAGCCCGGATTCTGGCCTCTATTAATTCCGTGAGCGAGCCTTTCTATAGATCGTCTAGATTGAGTAACATTCGAAGGATGTCTCGGAACACGATCTTGAAACGACTTGGTGAGTAAACCTACCTCCTTAACGATTTGACTTTGCTGACGCTGGCGCTGTTCGTAAGCCTGCGCGCGTCACATTCGACAGCGTCCTCCAGCGTCTTCGTACATGCGAGAGCATTAGAGGAAGCTGTAGCCTGTGATTCCTCCGGGGCGTGCGGTCGCTCCTTCATCTGACTATCTCTTTTTTATTCACATGCTGTGGCCACGAGGTTTAATTCGCCGCTGAGTTTCCACGGGAAATTTAGCACTTCTTTCCCTCAAGATACGGACGCAGAGGCTTCCCTAACAGCTCTTTCTGAACCTGCAAAGCCACAAATCTTGAGTAGAACCTGGCAAGTCTGGCTTCACCTCCATGATAATAGAGGCTAGAGTCTGTGTCCAGTCAGCAACCACCAACACTCAGGAAGCGGGAGATCATGCAGACTTACGTCCGGACAGCCTAGCATGTCCTCTCAGCTCACCCTCCGCATCTACGCCGAAGTAGTTGTCCATCTGGTCCGCGACCTTCTTTCCAACGAGCTCCGTAGCAGTTTTCCGGAAGTCATGATCATAACCCGTAGCCAGAACGATAAGGTCTGCTTCAACAGTACTTCCATCCTCACAAAGCAGTCCATTCTCCGTCAACTCCTTCACTGGCTCTGATTTGACCTTGATCTCTCCTTTGACAATCCTACCAGAAGCTCCGGTATCCACATAATGCCCTCCAAACCGGATGTAAAGATGGGTGAAGATATCACCATAACGATCGACCTTAAATCCAGCCTTCTCCAGCGCATCAAACCTTTCCGGGTTGGCTTTTATCCCAGCCCAGACACCAGCATTCGCCATTTGTCGGAGGATCTTGTTGGGTTGAGTTACAGTCTGCCGATCAGACACAGAAGTTGGCTTGCTCATGTTGTAATCCTTCTTCTCCACAGCTTCAAGCCAATCTCCTGGGAACACAAAGGTAGGATTTCTTTGCATCATAGTCGTCTCCATGTCTGCGTTCGCCAAGTCTTCGGCGATATCGTGTGCTGTATTGCCTGTTCCAACTACGACTCCTCGTTTGCCTTTCCAGGAATCTGGCGTGTCAAAATCGGCCGAGTGGACTATTGTACCTTTAAACCCACTGGTTTTGACTTTCTCTGGTGATGCCCAGCTAGGTAGAGAGGGAATCGAAGATCCAGGCCCAACAGAAAGAACAAGATTCTTCGCCGTCCACGTTTGAGTCGTGCCTTCAGCAGCTACAGTCCAAGTTCTGCTTGCATCGTCCCATTCAGCAGAAGTAACATTCGTTCCAGTTCGGACGTTAAGACCGTATCTCTCAGCAAAAGCCTTGTAACCAGCCGCGATCTTGGTAGCAGGCAGAAGATCCGGGTCTTCGGGATTAAAGGTACGGCCGAGAGGAAGGTTACTGTACTCTTTTATAGTATGCCACCTTAGCGAAGCATATCTATCAGACCAGATCTTTCCGACTTCTGATCTTTGATCGAGGAGGATGTGGTTGATACCCAGTGCTTTCAGGCGACCTGCTACACCGAGACCTCCTTGGCCTCCACCGACGATGATTACATCGTACTCTCCTTCTTCTGTCTGGTTTGGCATTGGCTTGACTGTCTCTGAGGAAGTCGACTTGGCGTGATCAGGATGGCCATGTCCTTCATAACTCTCCAGCCAAGTCCGTAGCATCCAGATCTTCCATTCTCCAGATTTAGGATCCGGTATGAGAGACACTACACCAGCGCAGCTCCCAATAAGGTCTTCCTCCGTCGTCTTGAATGTGAAGTCTATGTCCAGCCAGCTAGCTCCACCGACATTGAACAGCCGTGGTTCGTCATCAGTAGCATTGAATTTGGAACATTGCTTTCGCTGGAACAGCTCTCGGAACGCTTTGTACATAACGGCAGGAGAGTAAAAGGTCCGGAATGTATCGGAGACTGCAAGAAGATCTCTCCATATCACGTTGGACGCCAGAGACGTCTCGTCCAGGTTGTTGAGCTTCTCGAGAGCAATGCCAGCGACCTCGTTGTATTCGGTATCTTCAGGGACCTTCCCCTGAGGAAGCTCGCCAGGAATATCATCGAAAGACACCGCCGCTGTATCTTGCTTGGTCGTCATGGTGTTCGTAGAGACGTGTTGGCTTTTGCAATATGAGCCAAGCGATCCAGTCTTGTTTGGTGTATAGCAATTCTTCCTCTTCTTCAGTGATATGGATATGATCCTCCTTTCAAGATCGCATATGCCTTGTTCTGTGTAGATGGTGCGATGATAAAGATGTTGTCTGTTTCTCCATGCGAATCGATGATGTCGCCACCTTCTAGTACCTTTATGTGGAGGCCCACCCGGCACTTCACCACTCAGCTAAACGGCATCTCGGCAGCTTGCTCGTGCATAATGCTCTAGCAGTAGTACAAGCATTTACCAATCAACATTTCCCAAAAGCTATACTCTTCAGAGTATTCGACAGCTCACAAACCACAGCAGTAGAATTCAGCATCTTGTGTACAACTCTTTTCATCCTTTGACATCGATGCCGATGATCCAAAAAAGAAAGACAAGCAGATCCAAAAGGCTTGATAACCTTGTAGCAATAAGCTTCACCCACTGCAAAGCCTCCGCGCTCGTCTAATTGGCTGACCACTTCTCGATATACCCCTTTCGGTAAGAGCTCAACTCCGGCATCGTCGGTCTGACATCAGACCGTTGGAAAGTACGATGATGTCAAATTGGCGAAAAAGATAATAAGAAGTGCACTGACAGAACAGCAGTAGAAGAAAGAGACGAAATGTAAAAGTCCTCGCTGTTCGTCCGCTTGCTGGGATAACTGTCAGTGATCACCACAACAAAAGTACAGAACATACCTCTCAACAACCGACATTCTCGCGCCCAGGACATCCCAATTCCAAGAAAAACCAACACCATGGCCCTCCTCAAAAACCAAGACCACCGCTTCGACGAACTCCTAGACAAACCCCCCGGAGTCCAAATCTTCCTCAAACCCATCGCCCCTCCCGCCGCCCTAGGCCTCGCAGGTTTCGCCGGGTCAACATTCATAACATCCTCCTACATAGCCCAATGGTGGGGCTCCTCCACCTCGCCCACAATATTCTTCCCATTCGTAGGAATTTTCGGCGGACTCGCGCAATTCATCGCCGGACTCTACGGTTTCGGAGCGCGCGATACGTTGGTAACGGTAATAAATACCATGTGGGGAAGTTTTTGGATTGCGATAGGGATTTTGTATGCGTTTGTTGCGGCGGGGGCACTGGAGCCGCATCCTATTCATCAGCATTTTCCGGAATTGGCGGCTTGGTTTGTGGTTTTGGCGGTTTTTACTTGGAGTTGTGCGTTGGCTAGTACGGCAAGGGATGTGGTGTTGATGGCTTGCCTGTTCTCTCTCGCGATTGGATCGACTATTGCATGCTGCTTGTTCGGTTACAATGGAGGGACGTCGACTGAGGGTAGCCTCGATGGACTCGAGGGTGGTGTGACCTCTGGCATCAAAGCTGCGGCGTATTTCTGGATGTTTTCTTCGCTTTGTGCTTGGTGGCGAGTCACTGTAAGTCCAGCGCGAAAGGGCCATCATTGGAAAAACTTGTGCTAATACCTCCTGTCGTAGGTATACCTTATGGAGGAAGCGTACGGAGCAGATCACCCAATCACAAAGTTCTTCCCTGTTATGAGGACTTCCTGGGAGAAGGACCAGCCATATGTCATTCCTGGACTTGGTGAGCCCGGTGTCAAGAGGGGAGTGCCGAAAGTTATGCCGCTCGGAGTGCGTCAACGGAATGTCGAAAAGCACGAAGAAAACGGCCAGGGCCAGTCCTGAAAGCCGCCCTTTTACGAGAGGGAAGTTCAGCAAATCAGTGTAACGGATATCAGGAAAAGCCGTCAGGGCAGCTTGGCCATCTAGATAGCTCGATAATCGTGATGCATTCCAATTAGCTCCCCATTACATGGTAGCAATTGCTGTATGCAGGTGCGCAGAGAGCTTGTGTATCATCACTACACGCTTCGCAATCTTGGCTTCGTGTCGGGCGGGTGTGCAACTCTCGCTCGTTCCTCGCTCAAACTGCC